>SJYQ01000253.1:235904-261173 GCA_006410935.1 Redunca redunca | reverse complement strand
AGTCATAGAAGAAATCATAATGTAGTTATCCATCACACTAAATAATAATTAAAATATAACATTTCAAAATGTGTTGGTTGAAGTTAATATGTTGCATATATAGATGACTCAGAGGTAAAGAATCTGCCCGCAATTTAGGAGATTCCTGAGACGCATCTCTGAGTTGTGTCTCTGAGTTGGGAAAATCCCCTGGA
This sequence comes from Redunca redunca, assembly GCA_006410935.1. Classification (NCBI taxonomy): domain Eukaryota; kingdom Metazoa; phylum Chordata; class Mammalia; order Artiodactyla; family Bovidae; genus Redunca; species Redunca redunca. Next base: position 260,979 of record SJYQ01000253.1, on the reverse strand, counting down.
GGAGGGCTGGACAACCCTCTCCTGTATTCTTGCCTGGAGAATCCCATGGACAGAAGAGCCTGACAGGCTACAGTCTATAGGATCACAAGGAGTCAGACACAACTGAAGCGACTGAGTACACACTCAGCTATAGGAAAAGTTTAAGCTCAATTAGCTAAGGATAAATAAGCAAATTTAATCCATATTAAATAGAGGGAAAATAATAAAGAACATAAGAGAAACCAGTAAAACACAATAAAAACAGAAATAATAGCAAAGCAAAATTTGGTTACTTGAGAAGATGAACAAAGTTGATTAACTTCTTACAAGTTTCTTAAAGCAAAAGAAAAAATGACCTGTGTTATATCCAAATTGAAGTATTTGCTATTACTATAGGTCCTAAAGGCATTAAAAGTGGCAATAAAGACGTGCTTTACATAATACTCTTATGACAATACATTTTATGATTGGAATTAAGAATTATGTACTAATGATTGAAAACATACATATTAACCCAACAAACACGAGATGACATAAAATATCTGACTAGCCCTATATCTCTCAAATAATTGTATTTATTGCCAAACTCTCCCTGCCAAAAATAATTCAGACTTTTGGTGTCTTTATTGGTGAATTCTGTACATATTCTACCACAAAATAGATAAAAAGGACCACAGCTCAACGCACAGCCTGAGTTCAGGAAAATCTATTACTAAAACATGACAGAAATCTGACTAGAATAGAAAATTGTAGCCTTTTATGAATATCAGTAAAAGATTTAACAATATATTGGGAATTAAAAGAAACAATATATGTAAGTGATCATAAATAAGCAATAATATATACTTGAGCAAGTAACATTGTCTCAGGAATAATAAGGTAGTTTAATCCTTGAAAACTAGACACTATAATCTACCGAATTATCAGACTACTTTGATCACCTTAATATATTAAAAACAAAACACTGGATGCTTTTCAGCTCTAATTATTGATAAAATTTATGGCACATTAAAGTAGAAGATAACTAATACAATCTAATGAATATCTTGGCCATGAGAATACATCATGGCCCAATTTGCTTTATCCAGGAAAACAAAGCTGATGTATATTATAAAAATAAACTATCGTAAAAGACTGAGAGAAAATTCTTAATATCATTCCAAAATCTGAAGAAAAAAAACCCACATTTAATAGAAAAGAATCATTGATGGCAATATTCTTTGACACACTCAGAATAAAATGAGCATCCTTTATCTGCCAACACATATTCATAACTTCTAGAATAAGCACCATATTTAAGGAGCAAACCTTGAAAGCTTCATTTTGAGATCTGTAAGAAAAAAAAAGTTCCTGTGTTCAATACTTTCATTCAAGATTGCATTGGAGCTTCAAGGAGGTTCACTAAGTCAAGGAAAATAAAAGCATGGTGACAGAACACGAAGAACCATTTCAGTATTCAACATTAGAACAAAATGCAGAAGCTTCAACAAAGTGTCAAGTAAGAATACATCTGTCTTACATGCTTCTCTTCAATATGGGAAATATTTGTGTCAGTACCTAAAGATTTATTTTTCCAACTTAAATAGATTTTTGAAGCAGAAAAATGATTTTTTTTAACTAACTTATTTTAATTGGAGGCTAATTACTTTAAAATATTGTAGGGTTTCTGCCATACATCGACATGAATCAGCTATGGGTGTATATGTGTCCCCCATTCTGAACCCCTCTCCCACCTCCTTCCCCTTCCCATCCCTTGGGGTCATCTCAGTGCACCGGCCCTAAGCACTCTGTCTCATGCATCGAGCCTGGACTGGTGATCTATTTCACATATAATAATATACAGGCTTCAATGCTATTCTCTCCAATCGCCCCACCCTCCCCTTCTCCCACAGAGTCCAAAAGTCTGTTCTTTATATATGCGTCTCTTTTGCTGTTTCACATATAGGGTCATCATTACCATCTTTCTAAATTCCATATATATGCGTTAGTATACTGTATTGATGTTTTTCTTTCTGACTTACCTCACTCTGTTTTATAGGCCCCAGTTTCATCCACCTCATTAGAACTGATTCAAATGTATTCTTTTTAATAGCTGAGTAATATTCCATTGTGTATATGTACCACAGCTTTCTTATCCATTTCTACTGATGGAAATATAGCTTGCTTCCATGTCCTAGCTATTGTAAACAGTGCTGTGATGAAAACTGGGTACACACTTCTCTTTCAGTTCTGGTTTCCTCAGTGTGTATGTCCAGCAGTGGGATTGCTGGGTTGTATGACAGTGCAGAAAATGTGTTCCTTATTTTATGTCTAGAGTTATTGGATAATCTCAACAGAAATATAAAGCATCACAAGTATGGTTAAAGTTGTATTTAACTAAACATACATCGTTGTGCTTTGGGTTTTATTTGGTACTGATCCTTCACAATAGGATTTTTCTACATTTTTTTGCTCAATTTTATTGTACAATATATTGAATGCAATTAGATACTATGATATCAATATAGCACTATCACTTCATTCTCAGGTGCACTAACAAAACTAAGAATTATGACTATAAATTTTGGTTTAGTATTTTTAATTTTTTAATTAACACTATTTGTAAAAACACATTCATTCTAATCATTTTAATATTTATGTGACATTAGAGTAAATAAATGACTTTCAAATGATATGTATTTAAAAATTATAACTTGAAATACGACCCCATGGACAGTAGCTGGCACCAAGCTCCTCTGTCCATGGGATTTTCAAGGCAAAAGTACTGGAGTGGGGTGTCATTTCCTTCCCCAGGGAATCTTCCCAACCCAGGGATTGAATGCAGGTCTCTAGCATTGTAGACAGACTCTTTACCTTCTGAGCCACCAGGGAAGTCCAAAATACATGCACATTTATATATTAAATATATAAACATTAAATACACACACACACACACATGCATATATATTTTGGCCATTCTGTGAGGCTTGCAGGAGCTTAGTTTCCCAACTAGGGATTAAACCTTGGCCAAGGAAATGGCAACCCACTCCAGTACTCTTGTCTGGAAAATTCCATGGATGGAGGAACCTCATAGGTTACAGTCCATGGGGTCACAAAGAGTTGGACACAACTGAACGACTTCAGTTTTCACTATGGTTAATTATGATCATTGTTGTTTCTAAAGATTATTCCCCTTTTTCATGTTTATTGAATAGAGTCCCTGGTTGTCAGAATTTTACAATGAAATGTTACATTATCAATGAAACCACTCTGTATTTAATTTTTGATAATATTTTACTTTAGTCTTAGGTTCAGCTTTTACAGATACACTCCTTTTTATCCTGTGACACATTGTTTAAAAAAGAAAAAAAAAAAGAAAAGAAATTATGGTTTTGAATTTTCCACCTAAAATGACTGATTTCTGGCATAATTCAAGTCAATGACAAATATCTGTTCATTTCTATTAAGAAGGCTACCACTTTTCCTCTTTAATTGGAATCTCTAATTAAAAGCAGAATTGTACAGAATAGCTTGCAGTCTCTGCTTAGCGAACTTTAAATTAACATATTTGAGATATTGGAAATAGTAAAATTCCCCAGGTCTTGCTTGTATATTTCAAATTTATTATTTCTATTAAATTAAATTCATATAAGGTCTTAAGCAATTAAGTATTCAAGATAAATTTTTAAGTGATAAGAAAGATTATACGGATGGATGGACAAAGTGAAACTTTTCAATACTNNNTTAATGCACTAAATTTGCTCTATTTTTTTGTTTTTATATTAGTTGGACCACATGCTAATTTTTGAAAGCCTAAATGCCTCCAAATCTGAAGTCCAGAGATAAGCACTTCTTTTTGCTATTTTGATTTTTCTCTGTATGTATGTATCCATAAACATGGCAATGTCATTTATTTTAAAGATTGAAATTTAGAAAATCTTTGGATAAAATAATTTAGAGAATAATTGGAAAACATAAAATTATGAGCCCTTTAAATTTGAAGATTATGTACTTTTTTGATTCTCAAATACATATACTTACTGAAAGTTGTTTTATGTTATAAATAGAGGTTCAGTTTAGTCACTCAGTCATGCCCGACTTTTTGCGACCCCATGGACTCTCTGTCCATCAACAACTCCTGGAGTTTACTTAAACTCATGTCCATTGAGTCAGTGACACCATCCAACCATCTCATCCTCTGTCGTTCCCTTCTCCTCCCGCCTTCAATCTTTCCCAGCATCAGGGTATTTTTAAATGAGTTAGCTATTTACATCAGATGGCCAAAGTATTGGAGTTTCAGTTTCAACACCAGTCCTTCCAATGAATATTCAGGACTGATTTCCTTTGGGATGAACTGGTTGGACCTCCTTGCACTCCAGGAGACTCTCAAGAGTCTTCTCCAACACCACAGTTCAAAAGCATCAATTCTTTGGTGCTCAGCTTTCTTTATAGTCCAACTCTCACTTCTATACATGACCAATGGAAAAATCATAGCTTTGACTACATAGACTTTGTTGGCAAAGTAATGTTTCTGTATTTTAATATGCTGTCTAGTTTGGTCATAACTTTTCTCCCAAGGAGTAAGCATCTTTTAATTTTACAGCTGCAGTCACCATCTGCAGTGATTTTGGAGTCCAAAAAAATAAAGTATGCCACTGTTTCCAGTGTTTTTCCATCTATTTGCCATGAAGTGAAGGGACTGGATGCCATAATCTTAGTTTTCTGAATGTTGAGCTTTAAGCCAACTTTTTCACTCTCCTCTTTCAATTTCATCAGGAAGCTCTTTAGTTCTTCTTCACTTTCTGCCATAAGGGTGGTGTCATCTGAATATCTGAGGTTATTAATATTTCTCCCAGCAATCTTGATTCCAGCTTGTGCTTCATCCAGCCCAGCATTTCTCATGATGTATTCTGCATGTAAGTCAAATAAGCAGGGTGAAAATATACAGCCTTGATATACTCCTTTTCCTATTTGGAACCAGTCTATTGTTCCATGTCCAGTTCTAACTGTTGTTTCCTGACCTGCATACAGATTTCTCAAGAGGCAGGTCAGGTGGTCTGGTATTCTCATTTCTTGAAGAATTTTCCACAGTTTATTGTGATCCTCACAGTCAAAGGCTTTGGCATAGTCAATAAAGTAGAAATATATTTTTTCTGGAACTCTTGCTTTTTCAATAATCCAGCAGATGTTGGCAATTTGATCTCTGGTTCCTCTTCCTTTTCTAAAACCAGCTTGAACATCTGGAAGTTCATGGTTCACGTACTGCTAAAGCCTGGCTTGGAGAATTTTGAGCATTACTTTACTAGTGTGTGAGATGAGGGCAACCGTGTGTTAGTTTGAGCATTCTTTGGCATTGTCTTTCCTAGTGATTGGAATGAAAACTGACCTTTTCCAGTCCTGTGGCCACTGCTGAGTTTTCCAAATTTGCCGTCATATTGACTGCAGCACTTTGACAGCATCATCTTTTAGTAGCTATGAGCAGTGGCTGCACGGTCCTAGGAGTGGTTAGCAGCTGGGAGGAGATACCCCACATCCAAGGTCAGGAGCTGCAGCTATGCTTTGCTGGACTGGCCATGTAGAGATACCCCACTCCAAGATTAGAGAAACCCCGGTAAGATGGTCGGTGCTGAAGCAACTTTGAGGAGATACCCCATGTATAAGGGCAAAGGAGAAGCCCCAGCAAGATGGTAGGAGGGGCAAATTCACATTTAGAATAAAACCTCATTCCCACCAGGATGCTCAGAGGGCTGAAACAAACCTTGTCCACACCAGGACCCAGGGACCCCACAGAAATTGAGACAGAATTGTGTTTGAGCATCTCCTGTGGAGGTACGTGTTGGCAGTGGACTGCTGCAGGGACAGAGGCTCTGGGTGCAACAGACTTGGGTATGGTATAAGCCCTCTTGGAGGAGGTCACCATAAATCCTACCGTAGAGCTGCCAGAACTTACACAAGACTGGCAAATAGATCTTGGAGGGCACAGCAGAATCTCGTGCACCAGGACCCAAGAGAAAGGAGCAGTGACCGCACAAGAGACTGCCACAGACTTGCCTGTGGGTGTCCAGGAGTCTCCAGCAGAGGCGTGGGTAGGTGGTGTCCTGCTGCAGGGTTGGGGGCACTGAGTGCAGCAGTGTGTGGGAATTTTGGGGGAGGTCACCAATATCTTCATTACCTCCACCATAGTTTGGCCCCAGGCAAATAGCAGGGAGAGAACACAGCTCCACCCATCAACAGAAAACTGGATTAAAGATTTACTGAGCATGGCCCTGCCCATCAGAACAAGACCCAGTTTCCCCCTCTGTCAGTCTCTCCCATCAGGAAACTTCCATAAGCCTATTATCCTTCTTCATCAGAAGGCAGACAAATTGAAAACCACAATCACAGAAAACTAACCAATCTGTTCACATGGACCACAGCTTTGTGCAACTCAATGAAACTATGAGCCATGCGTGTAGGGCTACCCAAGATGGACAGGTCATGATGGAGAGTTCTGACAAAATGTGGCCCACTGGAGTAGGGAATGGCAAACCACTTCAGTATTCTTGTTTTGAGAACTCTGTGAACAGTATGAACAGTACAAACAGAGGCAGAGGTTTATGAAAATAGATCTCTAATTTTTAACCATAACACATTAAAACTTTTATCCTTCAGTGTAAGTTCATTACTTTTTGTGTTCTCTTAAAATGCTTGCAGAGCTCTATTTCAAAATAGGAATTTTGTAGTTCTTGAGAAAATAAAACATCACCTGTTACTCTGAAATATCTTGAGTGTCTAGAACAGAGTGTTGCTCTTTATCATCTAAGAATACATGTGGAATCTAAAAAAAAATGATACAAATGGACTTAATTACAAACAGAAATAGACCCACAGACATAGAAAATAACTCACGTTTGCCAAAGAGGAAAGGGAGGACAGAAGATAAATTAGGAATCTGGGATTAATATATACATACTATTATACATAAAGTAAATAAACCACAAGGACCTCCTGCATGGCAGAGTTAACTATTCCATATCTTTTAATAACCTATAAGGGCAAAGAATCTGAAAAAGAGCATATATTATACATTTATTTATATGCAATTATATAAATATATTGTACATTTATATTTAATTGTATAATATATATATTTATGACTATAACTCAATCACTGAACTTTAAACTTAAAATTAGCATAACTTTATAAATCAACTACACTTCATAAAAAATGAAAATAAGCAAAATAAGTGTTCACTCCTCTAACCTGTTGTCAACTTAGTGCATATCTTCTAAAATCTGTATCAGAAATTTCCAACCTATTCGCCATAGTGGTGTTATAAATTTACATTGCCACCAACTATGTAAAAGGGTTCCCTTTTCTCCACATACTCTCCAGCATTTATTGTTTGTAGATTTTTGATAATGACTATTCTGACTAGTGTGAGGTGACACCTCATTGTAGTTTCTTTTTTTTTTTAATTTTTTTAAAGTTTTATTTTAACTTTAGTTTACTTTACAATACTGTATTGGTTTTGCCAAACATTGACATGAATTCACCACGAGTGTACATGAGAGTACTACATGAAACTCATTGTAGTTTCAATTTGCAATTCTCTATTAATAAGCAATACTGAGCATTTTTTCATGTGTTTATTAGCCATCTGTATGTCTTCTTTGGAGAAATGTCTGTGTAGGTCTTCTGATCATGGTTTTTTGTTTGTTTGTTTGATTGGGTTGTTTGTTTTCCTAATATCAAACTGCATGAGTTGCTTGTATACTTTGGACATTTGTCATTTTTCAGTTGCCTCATTTGTGATTATTTTCTCCCATTCTGAGGGCTATCTTTTTATTTTGTTTATGGTTTTCTTTGCTGTGGAATAGCTTTTAGGTCTGGACATATGCCCTGAAAAAAACTACAATTTTAAAAGACACAAGTACCACTATGGTCATTGCAGGACTATTTACAATAGCCATGGTATAGAAGCAGCCTAAATTTCCATCAAAAGATGAATGAATAAAGAAGTTGTGGTGCACACACACAATGGAGCATTACCCAGCCAAAAAAGTAACAGATTTGAGTCAGCTCTAGTAACCTGGATGAACCTAGAGCCTGTTATACAGAGTGAACTAAGTCAGGAAGAGAAAGAAAAAATATCACTTATTAAAGTATATAGACAGAATCTAGAAAAATGGGTGCTGATTTTTAAGTGAACAATGCAAAGAAATAAAGGAAAACAACAGAATGGGAAAGACTTGAGATCTCTTCAAGAAAACTGGAGATACCATGGGAATATTTCATGCAAAGATGAGCACAATAAAGGACAGAAGTACTACATATCTAATAGAAGAGATTAAAAAGAGGTGGCAAGAATAAAAGAAGAACTGTACAGAAAAGGTCTTACTGAACCCAGTAACCATGATAGTATGGTCAATTATCTAGAGCCAGTCATTCTGGAGTGTGAAGTCAAGTGGCCCTTAGGAAGCATCATTACAAACAAAGCTAGTGGAGGTGACAGAATTCCATCTGAGTTACTTCAAATCCTAAAAGATGATGCTTTTAAACTCTACACTCAAAATGCCAGCAAATTTGGAAAACTCAGTAGTGGCCACAGGACTGGAAAAGTTCAGTTTCACTCCAATTGCAAAGAATTGCAATGCCAAGAATGTTCAAAGTATCATACAATTGCTCTTATTTCACATGCTAGTAAGGTAATGCTCAAAGTCCTTCAAGCTAGGCTTCAACAGTACATAAACTAAAAACTTTCAGATGTACAAGCTGGATTTAGAAAAGGTAGAGGAACCAGAGATTAAATTAGATCCAAGATCTGTTGGATCATAGAAAAAGCAAGGGAATTCCAGAAAAACATCTATTTCTGCTTTATCAGGTCAGTTCAGTTCAGTCACTCAGTCATGTCCTACTCTTTGCCACACATGGACTGCAGCATTCAAGGCTCCCTGTCCCTCACAACTCCCAGAGTTTGCTCATATTTATGTCCTTTGGGTAGTTGATGCCATCCAACCATCTCATTCTCTGTTGTCCCCTTCTTCTCCCTCCTTCAATCTTTCCCAGCATCAGGGTCTTTTCAAATGAGTCAGTTCTTTGCATCAGATGGCCAAAGCATTGGAGTTTCAGCTTCAGCATCAGTCCTTCCAATGAATATTCAGGACTGATTTCCTTTAGGATGGACTGGTTGGATCTCCTTGCAGTCTGAGAGACTCTCAAGAGTCTTCTCCAACACCACGTTCAAAAGCATCAATTCTTCAGCACTCAGCTTTCTTTATAGTCCAACTCTCACATCCATACATGACCAATGGAAAAATCATAGCTTTGACTAGATGTTTGTTGGCAAAGTAATGTCTCTGCTTTTTAATATGTGGTTTAGGTTGTTCATAACTTGTCTTCAAAAGAGTAAGCATCTTTTAATTTCATGGCTGCAGTAACCATCTACAGTGATTTTGGAGCCCAAGAAAACAAAGTCTCTCACTGGTTCCATTGTTTCAGCATCTATGTGCCATGAAGAGACGGGGCCAGATCCCATGATCTTAGTGTTTTGAATGCTGAGTTTTAAGCTAACTTTTTCACTCTCTTGTTTTACTTTCATCAAGAGGTTCTTTAGTTCTTCAATTTCTGCCATAAAGGTGGTGTCATCTGCATATCTGAGGTTACTGATATTTCTCCTGGCAATCTTGATTCCAGCTTGTGCTTCATCCAGCCTGGCATTTCACGTGATGTACTCTGCATATAAATTAAATAAGCAGGCTGACAATAGACAACTTTGTTACTCTCCTTTCCCATTTTGGAACCATTCTGTTGTTCCATGCCCAGTTCTAACTACTGCTTCCTGACCTGCATACAGATTTCTCAGATGGCACATTAGGTGGTCTGGTATTTCCATCTCTTGAAGAATTTTCTGCAGTTTATTTTGATCCACACAATCAAAGGCTTTGGTGTAATCAATAAAGCAGAAGTAGATATTTTTCTTGAACTCTCTTGCTTTTTTGATGACCCAGTGGATGTTGGCAATTTGATCTCTGGTTCCTCTGCCTTTTTTAAACCCAGCTTGAACATCTGGCAGTTCACAGTTTATGTAGTGTTGAAGCCTGACTTGGAGAATTCTGAGCATTACTTTGCTAGCATGTTTGATGAACTCAATTGTGCAATAGTTTGAAGAATCTTTGGCATTGCCTTTCTTTGGGATTGAAATGAAAACTGACCTTTTCCAACTGGACTGGAAAAGTTCTGCTTCATTGACTACACTAAAATCTTTGACTGTGTGGATCACAACAAACTGTGGAAAATTCTTAAAGAAATGGGAATATCAACGAAGCCACCTTACCTGCCCCCTGAAAACCTGTATGCAGGACAAGAAACAACAGTGATAATCAGACATGGAAAAATGGACTGATTCAAAAATGAGAAAGGATATGTCAAGGCTATATATCATCATACTGCTTATTTAATTTATATGCAGAATACATCATGCAAAATGCTGGGCTGGATGAATCTCAAGCTGGAGTAAAGATTACTGGGAGAAATATCAGTAACCTCAGATATGTAGATGATCCCACTGTAATCACAAAAGAGGAACTAAAGAGCCTCTTGATGAGGGTGAAAGAGGAAGACTGAAAAAGCTGGCTTAAAATTCAACATTCAAAAACCTAGGATCATGGCATCTGATCACATCACTTCATGGTAAATAGATAGGGGAAAAGTGAAAACATTGACAGATTTCACTTTTTTGGGCTCTAAAATCACTCAAGATTGCAGCCATGAAATTAAAAGATGCTTGCTCCCTGAGAGAAAAACTATGACAAACCTAGACAGCATATTAAAAAGCAGAGACATCATTTGCTGATATGGACAAAGCTATGGTTTCTCCAGTAGTCATATATGTATGTGAGAGTTGAACCATAAAGACTTCTGAGCATCAAAGAATTTATGCTTTTGAATTGTGGTGCTGGAGAAGACTCTTGAGAGTCCCTTGAACAGCAAGGAGCTCAAACCTGTCAATCTTAAAGGAAAGCAACCCTGAATATGCACTGGAAGGACTGATGCTGAATCTGAAGCTCCAATACTTTGGCTACCTGATGCAAAGTACCAGCTCACTGGAAAAAAAACTGTTGATGGGAGAGTTTGAAGACAGGAGGAAAAGGGGACAACAGAGGGTGAGATGGTTAAATGACATTATTGACTCAATGAACATGAGTTTGAACAAACCCAGGGAGATAGTGAAGTACAGGGACTCTGGTGTGCTGCAGTTCATGGAGTTGCAGAGTCAGAAACAATTTGGTGATTGAATATCAACAATAGAGATGCAGACATAGACAGTATATTTGTGGATACAGTGGAGGAGGGAAAAGATGGGATGAACTGAGAGAGTAGCATTGAAACATATACATTACCATATGTAAAACAGAGAGTCAATGGGAATTATCTTTGTTACACGAGGAGTTCAAACCCAGCACTTTGTGTAAACCTAAAAAGGGTGGGACATGGTGGGAGGTGGAAAAGAGTTTTGAAAGGAAGGAGACCTCTTTGGTCTCGGCGGCAGAAGCAAGATGACCAAGGGAACGTCATCGTTTAGAAAGCGGCGGAATAAGACGCACACGCTGTGCCACCGCTGTGGCTCTAAGGCCTACCACCTTCAGAAGTCGACCTGTGGCAAGTGTGGCTACCCTGCCAAGCGAAAGAGAAAGTATAATTGGAGTGCTAAAGCTAAAAGACGAAGTACCACTGGGACTGGTCGAATGAGGCACCTAAAAATTGTATACCGCAGATTCAGGCATGGATTCCGTGAAGGAACAACACCTAAACCCAAGCGAGCGGCTGTTGCAGCATCCAGTTCATCTTAAGGATTTCAACGATTAGTCGCACAATAAATGTTCTGGCTTTTAAAATTTAAAAAAAAGAAAGGAAGGAGACATATGTGTATATCTACAGCTGATTCCTTTTGATGGATAGCAGAAATGAACACAACATTGTAAAGCTATTGTTCAAATAAAAACAAAAATCTGTATCATTTCTTCTCTTTTAGCTATTGTTGACTTTAGATATAATTGCAGTTTGCAAAACTTTAGTGTCAACCTTATGCAGAAGTGAGATGCAGTGGAGATTGGAAAAAAGCAGAGAATCAGGAGTTGTTGTGAATAATATGTAAATTCCATGGGGCCTCTGGTCAGCATCACAGCAGCTGCCTTTGGAGATGGGGGAAACCAGCTTGCCCTTCTATGTCTTCTCCAGTTGTCAAGAGCATGCAATATTGTTCACCAATGGAGCAGCAGAATAAAATACCCATCATATAGAAATAACAGCCTTCTAGAAAGTCCTTTTTAATCACATACAAATTTAAAGTCTTCATAAATTGACCATTTTCTAAGATTACCAGTTTTTAACACCCATATTTCACAGTACATTTACAACGTGAATTCCCACAAAGCGTCTTTGTGGAAAATACAAAAGCTTAAAAACTGTAATGGTTAATTATATGAAATTCATTTTTGATATTCACCAATTTTTTATTTCTATTACCATAGTGATGAGCAGTGGACAGCCAGATGATTTCCCATGGATATTATCAGATATTTTCTTGGAATATTAAAGTGAATTTGACTAAAATAACAGCATTTCTACTCTATGCTTAAAAAAAGTATATGACTTCACACTTGAAATACAAGTTGCTACTGAGAAAAAATTAAATATATCTTGATATTATCCTATAGATATGGACCTTGAAATAGTTTTATGATGGTGACATGACAAAATAACTCTTTTTAAATTCAAACCAAATACACAAGGAAGATTTAGACATTAATGGAAACATTTCTACACAGAAATAATGGTAAAACTTTAGAACCAACAAATCTGGCTTCATTTCTGGTTTTACTTTCAGCTTTCTTTATGTGATTTTGGCTAATCACATAGCCTCATCTTCTCATACATAAACAGAGAAAAAAAGCACCTTTCCTTATAAGATTTTTATCACAATTGAATAAGTTAGTTTAACATAATGCATTAACACTGTGTTCATTATCTGATTGGCACTCAAAAATGTTAATCTCCCTAACATTTTTTTATTTAAAATATCTATTTTATTTGAAAAATATATAATTTCTATGCTTGATATGGAAATATTGTAGTTATGGGAAATTGTAACAAAACACTCAAAAATTGAACTGAAAATATCAATGAGTCCTGATGAATCTAAAGATATTCTTATGAAGGAAATGTCATAGTGGAAGCAGAAATATGACCACAGTGCTAAACTGCTTAAAAGAAACATAAGACCGGAAATTCTATGTTTAAGATTACGCTTAAATAAAAGTTAAAATATACAACATAGTATCAGAGTATCATTATTTTACTTCCTCAGATTCACCAAAAATGAATGACAGCCATATTAGTTTTAATGTGCAGAGTGATGCCAAAAGGACATTTGAAATCACTTTTTCCATTAATTGTAACATTAAACCCCAATGAAATTTAAGTTTGAATTTTATAATGCATCTCAGTCTGAAACCTGCTTTTCTAATTAGTAATTTATTCCATTTCACTTCCTATCAAGTTGGTTTTTCCAGTTTTAAGCCTGAGATCACAATTTGTCATTTCTAATATCAAGATTCAGACTGATATATGTACTCTTCTGTAGCCTGAATGTACAAGAAAAAGACACTGATCTCCAGGAAGAACAAAGCTCAGTGCCTTATTGACTGCTTACCATATTCAACTCAATAATATTTACTGGATGCTTCCTATCCAGATATAATTTTGGTATTTGTTACATGGTTGTAAAATAAGAATTAAGAAATACTGCCAGTGAACAAAGCGTGTGTGTAGGAAGATAAAATAGAAAAAAAAAATTGATACTAATATATCAATGAAATATCAAACATAGGTTTGTTTTGGGCTTCCCTGGTGGCTCAGAGGTTAAAGCGTCTGCCTGCAATGCGGGAGACCCGGGTTCGATCCCTGGGTCGGGAAGATCCCCTGGAGAAGGAAAGGGCAACCCACTCCAGTACTCTTGCCTGGAGAATCCCATGGAGGGAGGAGCCTGGTAGGCTACAGTCCATGGGGTCGCAAAGAGTCGGACACGACTGAGCGACAAACTACTAAGTTTGTTTTATTTCTGAGGATTGGTGAACTGTATGGTACATCCAGGCAAGTAGAACTCCCTGACTATCTAACGGAAATGCCAGCACATAGTTGCTCCCTCCTTCCTCTTTTAAGGGGCCTCATGATCTGAACCTCAATCAACTCCTCTGTTCTCTACCCCGCATTACAATAAATATTTCCAAACATATATTTTATTAGTAAGGAATAGACTTCCCTGGTGGCTCAGACGGTAAAGCGTCTGTCTACAATGCGGGAGACCTGGGTTCGATCCCTGGGTCGGGAAGATTCCCTGGAGAAGGAAACGGCAACCCACTCCAGTACTCTTGCCTAGAAAATCCCATGGACGGAGAAGCTTGGTGCAGGCTAGTGTCCATGGGGTCACAAAGAGTCGGGCACGACTGAGCGACTTCACCTCACTTCAGTCAAATTACAAGAGATTATAGAAATAGCAATAAAGTCATAGATAAATTACTAAAAATGTCTTTAGTGACACCAGAACTTTTGAATCGAAGAAAATATTGATTTTTTTTTTTTTTCAAATCTTAACAGATACACGTTTTGTTTAAATCACTTTGTACCGAAATTGTTGGGTCTGGCCTCCTGGTCAGAAACTTATGTGTGATCTTTGAGGCCTGACCACAGGGAGATACAAAGGCTTTACTGGGCAGGACTCGTAGGGAAGACTGCCGTCCTCACACCAGCCGGGCTGAACAGACAATGCGTCCACCACTCTGAAGGGAGTAGCAGTCAAGGCCTGTGGGGTGCCCACGCTGGCTGTGCACGTGGGTCATCAGTATTCAGAGCCCAAGCATCTCCACTAGGGGGCGTCTTCACCAGACACCATCTACTGCACAGGCTTTCTTGCCTGAGACATTTTTTGGGGAATAGAAGCAGGGGAGGCAACGGCACCACACTCCAGCACTCTTGGCCTGGAAAATCCATGGAGGAGCCTGGTAGGCTGCAGTCCGTTGGGTTGCTAAGAGTCGGACATGACTGAGTGACTTCACTTTCACTTTTCACTTTTATGCATTGGAGACGGAAATGGCAACCCGCTCCAGTGTTCTTGCCTGGAGAATCCCAGGGACGGGGATCCTGGTGGGCTACCGACTATGGGGTCGCAGAGAGTCGGACACGACTGAAGCGACGCAGCAGCAGCTGCAGCAGCAGGGTATGGTGGATACACTTTTTCCCACTCTTGTATTTAGTTCTTTGGTCTCCTAGACCTTACCCTTCCTTCCTCTCCTCCTCCCGGTCCATAAAGCTGCAAGACCCTTTTTTTCAACGTCTCTTAGTAGTGAGTGATCACCGAGTCCTTAACTAGTACTGTCACGGGGGAGAAATGGAGCAATGAGAAAAAGTAGCCTTTTCTCTAATTAAACTGCTTGCTTACACTTTTGCACTGAGCGACTAAAGGCTTATATGTTACTTTCATTTTGGCTTTTTGTGTCAGTCAGCTACTCTGACAGTACGGCTCAGCTCACCCCTTGAAATTATCTACCATCTTTGAGCCTTTCTTGTCTGACAAACGGGACTACCAATACCCCTCCCATCATAAGCATGAGATGATATAAGTGGATTTCTTAGGATAAACTGATAGAATTTGCAATCTCAAAATCATAATTATAACTGGGAAGTTGAAGGATCTCCAAAACAGTAAATAACAGTAATTTATGAATCATTTTACATTCAGCATAAGTCATTTTACACTTGGAGTAGATAAATTTTTATAGATGGATAATAAATTTTGTCTTCAAATCACATTTATTTTCTATTGGATGTCATTTGAATGCTTCAAAGTAAACATATTCATGTGCAAGCGATATTCTAATTCGAGCAAGAATCCAATTCACAACATTCTTCTGTTTTTACCAATAGTGCTCTCATTTTTAAACCACTAAGACTTAAGATTTTGAGTCATATTTCATTCCTGCTTTTTTCCTCATCTGCTTGATAGAGTTGTTCCATATACACTTATAAAAAACAAACAAAATAGACTCTCTCTTGCTATCTACCTGTTTTTTCAATAGGAATTTGAGGCAAAATGCCATTTGGCTTTATTCCCAACATTTTCATAATACATTTGTTCAATAACAAACCAACAAACAACACTTAAATACATTGCTTTCAGGACAAACTAATAATTGATCATATATACACCAGCATTCTTCAGTATTGCTTTAGCCAGGAAAACCTCATTCTCCATGGGCAGTTTATACTAAGAGGCAGATTAGCAATTGAGTAGTTGATTCTGTGCCTCCTGAATATTATTTGTCCATTTATACCTTCATAATAATATCTCTACAATTAAAGTTTCCACATATTTCTTTAAAATTATCTTGTATCTTCTCATGCTTCAAGCCTCAAGCTTCCTCATAAATATTTTTCAGTTGTCACTCAGTTGTGTCTGACTCTTGGCAACTCCATGGACTGCAGCACACCAGGCTTCCCTGTCCATCACCATCTCCCAGAGTTTACTCAAACTTATGTCCACTGAGTTGGTGATGCCACCCATCCATCTCATCCTCGGTCATTCCGTTCTCCTCCTGCCTTTGATTTTTCCCAGCATTAGGGTCTTTTCAAGTGAGTCATTTCTTTGCATCAGGTGGCCAAAGTACTGGAGTTTCAGCTTCAACATCAGTCCTTCCAGTGAATGTTCGGGACTGATTTCCTTTAGGATGGATTGGTTGGCTCTCCTTGCAGGCCAAGGGACTCTCAAGAGTCTTCTCCAACACAACAGTTCAAAAGCATCAATTCTTTGGGGCTCAGTTTTCTTTATGGTCCAACTCTCACATGCATATATGACTACTGGAGTAACCATAATTTCGACTAGGTGGACCTTCTATTCTTCTATTAGTAATGTAAGTGACCCATAACATGAAAATTTGGTGCTTGATGCTGTTATTATATTTAATAATATGGCTAGTATTTAAAGTGCCATATAGTCTCCTTTCGCATCCACAGTTACTACAGCATTTTGACTAGGCAACTTTAATAACAAATTAAAATTTTCAAAGCTTATCTTATTTATTTAATAAGTATAGTTTCAAATTTGAACTGGTGCCTGAAAATTTTTCGTAATTAAATCAAATTGTGTAAGACATTTCAGTGTATTTTATTCAAGTGGAGATTCAGATAAGGCATTACCTATGAGTCTTACTTTATTCTATCCTACTGATTCTCAGTTAAGATTACCTCCAATTTAGAAATATATTAAAATTATAGTTGGTTCATATAAGACTTTAGTGTATGGCAAGATCAGCTGTAACTTCAACAAACACAACTCCTCTTTAACTTCTTGATATTATACTGCACAGGGGTGTTTTTTAAAAAATGAGAGAAATAAACTCAAGTAAATATGGTGGCAATGGTATATTTAGACATTTGTAAGTACATTTTCAAAGTCTTGAAAATTTGCATCATTTAGAGATTAATAATTTTTTCTAAGTAAACTACATGACCATGTATACCTTTTACGGTAAATGTAATTATATTATTTTGACTATTCTTCTACATATTGCAGGTTGTATATTCTACCTTAAATTTGTGTCAGGAAAAATATATTTTATGTGATATTAAGAGTCTGATATACAAAGAAACATTTTCCTATCAATAATTTTTTATTTTTAGTTTTTGGTGAATATCACGTATTCCTGTGACATAGTCAGTGGACTTATAGATACTTTTTTCTAATTTATTGAAAAGTTACTTTGTTCAGTCAGTTTATTAATAAAATACTCAAATATAACAAGATACAATCTATTAGCAAATGAACAAAGTAATTTGAGTGAGGTCAAAAGGAAAAGAGTACTGTTCACCTGAAACTATGAGACCATTGTTAATCAGCTATAACCCAACAAAATAAAATTTTATAAATAAATAAAGATAAAAAAGAAAGTTCCTGAGAAGGAAGTAACACTAAATCTTATTAACTTGTTACTATCTGCCAGATGTTAACCTAAAGATGTATGGTCCTCTTAATAATAATTTTTCTACAAAGCTGATAGAAAGGTTGCTAAAATGTCTTTTTTTTCCTGTAAATAAAGAAAGCTATTTTTTTTATATTAAATTTCACATATTTATTTACTCATTTGGCTGCAGGGGTCTTAGTTGTGGCACTCAGGATCTTTGTGCTGCACACTGGCTTCTTTCTAGTTGTAGTACATGGGTGGTGGCATGCACAGGCTTGGTAGTTGTAGCACTTGGGCTTGGTTGCCCAGGCTGCATGTGGGATCTTTATTCCCTGAGCAGGGATTGAACTGGTGACACTTACATGGCAAAGAGAATTCTTACAACTGGACCACCAGGGAAGTCTCAAAGAGAATGTTTTTAATTAGAGCTACCCCTCTGGCTTGCCAGCATCCTATTACATGGGAAATAATAGAGTGATGACTGCAGTGTTTCAGGGGTGCAAATCTATGAGGCCAGGGATTGTGTTAAAGTCTCTACATGCCTAAAAAAAGTAAAAAAAAAAAAAAAAAAAACTTAAGATGCTCCCACCTTTATTCCACAAAAAAATGCTACCCCTAATATGTAATTTTATCACTAAATTTTATAAATAATAACTTCCTCTTTTATTCAATTACAGAAAGTAAAACGAACATCTTCTGAAATATCAAACTAGCATATTAAAGAAACTTTGTGTATGGAGCTTAAAATGCTGTTGAGGCATAATTTTAAAAGTGCTAAAACACAATTCCCAGGCAAATGTAAGGAAAACATGAGGCAAATTTTATTTATTTCATTAATGAGCAATTCCAAATTGGGAAAGGAGTACATCAAGGCTGTATATTGTGACCCTATTAATTTAACTTACATGCAGAGTACATCATGTGAAATGCAGGGTTGGTTAAAGTGAAAGCTGGAATCAAGATTGCCAAGAGAAATATCAATAACCTCAGATATGCAAGTAACACCATCCTAGTGTCAGAAAGCAAAGAGGAATTAAAAAGATTGTTGACGAAGGTGAAAAAGGAGAGTGAAAAGCTGGCTTAAAACTCAATATTCAAAAAAAAAAGAAGATTATAGCATCTGATCCCATCACTTCATGGTAAATAGATGGCAAAACAATAGAAACAGTGACAGATACTAATTTCTTAAGGTTCCAAAATCATTACAATGGAGACTGAAGCCATGAGATTAAAAGAAAGTTGCTCCTTAGAAGAGAAGCTAGGGGAAACCTAGACAGCCTATGAAAAAGCAGAGACACCATTTTGCCAACAAATGTCCATGTAGTCAAGCCTATGATTTTTCGAGTAGTCAAGTATGGATGTGAGAATTGGACTATAAAGAAGGCTGAGCACTGAAGAATTGATGATTTTCAACTGCGGTTTTGGAGAATTGAGAGTCCCTTGGACAGCAAGGAGATTGAATGAGTCAATCCTAAAGGAAATCAACCCTGAGTATTCATTGAAAGGACAGGTGCTGAGGCTGAAGGTCCAACACTTTGGCCATGAGATGTAAAAAGCCAACTCTTTGAAAAAGACCCTGATGCTAGGAAAGATTGAATGAAGGGGGAGAAGGGCATGACAAAGGAGGAAATGCTTGGATGGCATCACCAATTCAATGGACATGAATTTGAGCAAACTCTGGGACATAGTGAAGGACAGGAGCCTGGTGAGCTGCAGTCCATGGGGTCACAAAGAATTGGACATGACTGAGCAGCTGAAAAACAGAGAACCAGAAAGTTGGTAAAGCTAGTTCAAAGTCTGAAGAGATATTTGCATAATTTGGTTCAGGCATGTTGAAAAAGGTTTGTTAAGTTAAACACAAAACTGTTTATTGTCCTTCAGTTCAATTCAGTTCAGTCACTCTGTCGTGTCTGATTCTGCAACCCTTGGACTTAAGTACACTAGGTTTCTCCCTGTCCGTCACCAACTCCCAGAGCTTACTAAAACTCATGTCCATCTGAGTTGGTGACGCCATCCAAACATTTCATCCTCTGTCATCCCCTTCTCCTCCTGCCTTCAATCCTTCCCAGCATCAGGGTCTTTTATAAAGAGTCAGTTCTTTGCATCAGGTGGCCAAATACTTCAGGTTCAGCATCAGTCCTTCCAATGAATATTAAGGACTGATTTCCATTAGGATTGTCTTGTTTGATCTCCTTGTACTAAAAGGTACTCTCAAGAGTCTTCTCCAACACCACAGTTCAAAAGCATAAAATTTTTGGCATTCAACCTTTTTTATGTCCCAGCTGTCATATCCATACATGACTACTGGAAAAACCATAGCTTTGGCTAGATGGACATTTGAGGGCAAAGTAATGTCTCTGCTTTTTAATATGCTGTCTATGTTTGTCACAGCTTTTCTTCCAAGGGGCAAGAGTCTTTTAATTTCCTGGCTGCATTCACCATCTGCAGTGATTTTGGAGCCCAGAAAAATATAGTCAGCCACTGTTTCCACATCTATTTGCCATGAAGTGATGGGACTGGATTCCATGATCTTCGTTTTTTGAATGTTGAGTTAAAGCCAGCTTTTTCAGTCCTCTTTCATTTTCATGAAGAGGATCTTTAGTTCCTTATCACTTTTTGCCATAAGGGTGGTGTCATCTTCATATCTGAGGTTATTGATATTTCTCCTGGAAGTCTTGATTCCAGCTTGTGCTTCATCCACCCCAGTGTTTCTCATGATGTACTCTGCATAAATTAAATAAGCAGAGTAAAAATATACAGCCCTGTCACAATTCTTTCCCCATTTGAACCAGTCTGTTGTTCCATGCTCGGTTCTAACTGTTGCTTCTTGACCTGCACACAGATTTCTCAGAAGGCTGGTAAGGTGGTTGATATTCTTATCTCTGGCAGAATTTTCCACAGTTTGTTGTGATCCACCTAGTCAAACTCTTCGGTGTAATGAGTAAAGGTAAAGTAGATCTTTTCCTGGAGTTCTCTTGCTTTTTCTATGATCCAACAGATGTTGGCAATTTGATCTCTGGTTCCTTAGCCTTTTAAGGTCCAACTTGAATATATGAAAGTTCATGGTTCATATACTCTTTAAGCTGAGACTGCAGAATTTTGAGCATTAATTTGCTAACGTGTGAGATGAGTTTGAACATTCTTTGCCACTGCCTTTCTTGGTATTAGAATGAATACTAATCTTTTCCAGTCCTGTGGCCACTGCTGAGTTTTCCAAATTTGCTGACATATTGAGTGCAGCACTTTCACAGCATCATCTTTTAGGATTTGAAATAGCTCAGCTGGAATTCCATCAACTGAACTAGCTTTGTTTGTAGTGATGCTCCCCAAGGCCCACTTTACTTTCCGGGATGCCTGGCTCTAGGAGAATGATCACACCACTGTGGTTATCTGGATCATTAAGATCATTTTTGTATAGTTCTGTGTATTCTTGTCATCTCTTCTTAATGTCTTCTGCTTCTGTTAGGTCCATACCATTTCTGTCCTTTATTGTGCCCATCTTTCCATTAAATGCTCCCTGCCATCTCTAATTTTTTTTGAAGAGATCTCTAGTCTTTTCCATTCAATTGTTTTCCTCTATTTCTTTGCCCTGATCACTTAGGAAGGCGTTCTTATATCTCCTTGCTATTCTTTGGAACTCTACATTCAAATGGTTATATCCTCCCTTTGCTCCTTTGCCTTTCACTTCTTTTCTCAGCTATTTGTAAGATCTCCTCTGACAACCATTTTGCCTTTATGCGTTTCTTTTTCTTGATATTTTTGATCACTGCCTCCTGTACAATATCACAAACCTCCATTCATAGTTCTTCAGGCACTCTATCAGTTCTAATCCCTTGAATCTATTTGTCACTTCCACCATATAATCATAAGGGATTTGATTTAGGTCATACCTGATTGGTCTAGCAGTTTTCCCTACTTTCTTCTGTTTAAATCTGAATTTGGTGAAAGAGTTCATGATCTTAGCCACAGTCAGCTCCCGGTCTTGTTTTTGCTGATTGTGTAGAGTTTCTCCATCTTCAGCTGCAAAGAATATAATGAATCTGATTTCAGTATTGACCGTCAGGTTATGTCCATGTACACAGTCATCTCTTGTGCTTTTGGAAGAAAGTGTTTGCTATCACCAGTGCATTCTCTTGGCAAAACTGTGTTAGCCTTTGTCCTGCTTCATTTTGTACTCCAAGGCTAAATTTGCTTGTTATTCTAGATGTCTCTTGACATCCTACATTTGCATTCCAGTCCCCTATGATGAAAAGGACATCTTTTTTTTTGTTGCTGTTGTTTTGTTTCTAGAAGGTCTTGTAGGTCTTCAGAGAATCATTCAACTTCAGCTTCTTCACCTTTAGTGGTTGAGGCATAGACTTGGAGTACTTTGATATTGAATGGCTTGCCTTGGAAATGATTAGAGATCATTCTATCATTTTTGAGATTGCATTCAAGTACTGCTTTTCAGATTCTTTTTGGTGACTATGAGGGCTACTTCATTTCTTCTAAGGGATTCTTGCCGACAGTAGTAGATATAATGGTCATCTGAGTTAAATTCACCCATTCCAGTCCATTTTAGTTCGTTGATTCATACAATGTCGATGTTCACTCTTGCCATCTCCTGTTTGACCACTTTCAATTTACCTTGATTCATGGAAGAGGAATTAATATCTTCCTGCTGAACAATAGTTGATTCATTATTTTTAGACAATAGTTGTAAATTACAATTCACTTTTCCCATTGAAAGAAGGGTTTATGAATCATGATAATATAAATATCCTTGAACATCAGTTATATAAATTTAATAATGTTTACTAAGTTATCTGTCATAAATAATTTTCAGGAAGAAAAATAGTAATTTATAAGTAATTACCAATATATGTGCTCCTCAAACATAATTTGAATTTCCCACATCTCTGCATGAAATTCCTCCAGTGAGCAAAAAATAAATGTTTATGTTTTTATTCCCTTGTCTAATATTTAATAGTGTGTACTCTAAGGAAGAAAGTATATGTTTCCAATCTTTGTCAATACTCTGCTAAATTGAACGGAAATAAAAAACAAATCCTTGAAGGAATAACAAAATAAGATGACTTTTTACAGCTTTTCTCTTTAATCATCTCTAACAGCCTTCTTAAATTTCTCTGTCTAAAACACTGAGTACTCAGAAATATAACTGTGATAGCTTATATGGATACTGTTATATCCATATAACAGGAATATCTATCATACTGCTTATTTTAAATCAAGTTGTAAGCTTTGCTTCTTGAAGAAAAGGACAGAGAAAAGAAAAATTAGAATCAACAGTTAGTGGAAAAGTGATTGGAGGTCAAAAATTCTCCATTTTTGCCTTTAACTATGCAATACAGTTTTGATTTTAAACCCTATGATTTTTTGGTACTTGTGAAGCAATTATCCCGCTATAATTTTTCCTTTTTTTGTTTTTTGTTTCTGTTGAACATAAATTTTGTAGCAGTAATATCTCTCACAAACTGGGCATTATTTAAAAGGTCTGGAATAAACTTAGCTGCAATTGAACAACAATGAAAAGTCTCCTGTAAAATTAAGTATATGTATTTTAGATAGTTTGTAAGATCAACTGGCATGAGCTATACATCTTTGAATGGGGCTTGCTAGTTTCCTTTGCTAAGGAACTTAAAAATGGCTTAAAACTGTATGAATGCATTATTCATTCAAATTACAGTTCTGTCTGCATATATGAACCAAAATGAAAGGACAAAAGTTAACTACAAAGCAATAATTGAAATTATGCCATTAAAAATCAACATAACCCTCATCTTGTATGGGCGTAGGTATGCTGTTCATTTACATATATCATGTGTTCAGAAGTAAATGAGGTGAATCGTTTTTTTTTAATGATAATTTAGAATGGTTGGTAAATATTTAGTTTCCTTGCTTTTTATGCTATAAATGTAAGTATGCTCTAAAATCAAATGCAACACCCTGCTTTTATTTGATATGTTCAAGTCTTTTATTAATATATTGCCTTCACTTACTCTAAGACATAACAGGGACCATCATGTCTGTTAAGGCACCATAGCATTTGAAGCCCATATACCTTTGCAAAACTACTTATCCACCACTCCTTCATCTAGGTATCCTCTCAACTGCAAAACCAATATAATCTTAAATGTCTTTAGGTCTCTAAAAACTTAAATTTAACTACTCTTTTCTACTTATATATTAATATATGAAGTATACAAATGTATATATGTATCAGGCTGTTTTATACTGTATTACTGAATGTAACACAGTCATTTTCTTTCTTGATTCCTTCTGCCTGTGAGATGTTGAGGCCTGGAATGATATTTCTTGTAGGTGTATTCTTACCATCTAGCTGAGTGTCTGGAATAGTGTAGCAGTTGAATCAACATTTGGGGATCATAAAGATTAAACAATGATCAAATATGTGTTTCTCTTCATCTTTTTTATCCACTTTATTGTGTATGGTAGAAGATTAAATTGAAAGTGTAGTAAAAAATCAATATGTTTCATCAGAAATGTTATTAAAGAAATTGAATCAAAAAATTATTGAGCTGTGCTTGGCTTAAATGATTGACTGCCATTAAACATCAGTTGATTGATAATCCTTGATGTGGTGAAATAAATAAATAAAATCCCTAGCAAGATTTTAACTATAAAAAATCCCAGGAACAAACTAAGTAATGCAGATTTCAAAATATAAAACATGTCACTTTGTTCTCTGAGCATTTAAATTTTTTTGACTATTTTCTTTGTCCATATAGTGCTAACATTATAACATGAAATTGAATATAAGCAAGGTGAAAAGACAGCCTTCTGAATGGTAGAAAATAATAGCAAATGAAGCAACTGACAAACAACTAATCTCAAAAATATACAAGCAACTTATGCAGCTCAATTCCAGAAAAATAAACAACCCAATCAAAAAATGGGCCAAAGAACTAAATATACATTTCTCCAAAGAAGACATATGGATGGCTAACAAACACATGAAAAGATGCTCAACATCACTCATTATCAGAGAAATGCAAATCAAACCACAATGAGGTACCACTTCACACCAGTCAGAATGGCTGTGATCCAAAAGTCTGCAAGCAATAAATGCTGGAGAGGGTGTGGAGAAAAGGGAACCCTC
>SJYQ01000253.1:209095-230143 GCA_006410935.1 Redunca redunca | reverse complement strand
AAGATACAGATATTAAAAATGAAATACAGACAGGATGTTTAAACCTATATTTTTCCCAGCCAAAATCAAGAAAAACATTTTTATTTCCAGAGATATACTGAAACTTTTCTTGGTAAAGTCAAGACACTCAAAAAATGCTATATTTCATCTCCTCTCTTTTCTTCACTTCTGACAACCAATCCTGTCAGTGAATTGTGTTTTCTATCCACATTCTTCTCAATTCTATATCTTTGTCTATATACTCACCTTGCCTTCCTTAATCAAGCCTCCTTAATAAAGTGAAAGTGAAGTCACTCAGTCATGTCTGAATCTTTGTGACCCCATGGACAGTAGCCTACCAGGCTCCTCTGTCCATGGGATTTTCCAGGCAAGAGTACTGGAGTGGGTTGCCATTTCCTTCTCCAGCGGATCTTCCCAACCCAGGGATTGAACCCGGGTCTTCTGCATTGCGGACAGACACTTTACCATCTGAGCCACCAAGGAAGCCTTCCTTAATAAAAGGAAATTGCAAACCAGAAAGCAGCTGGAGAGAAGTAAGTTGAATAGAAGACTCTTACTCTATACCTTGGCATCCTCATCTTCACTCCCTTATCACCATCAGATCAGAATTAGGACTCGCGCTCAGTCACAACAATACCACATTTGAAGCTTGGGTGCCACACGTCATCCAAAACTGGGTGATCAAAATAAGCCAGTTATCTCTTTTGGGATCTTGGGCAGAAAGAGGATTGAGGACATACCAAAAAAGATAGATGAATACATAATAGCTAACTGAATGTAATGGCATATCTTTAGAGGAAGGATTAATACAAGATTGCTAATATGGAGATACAGCAGCGTGGTTTTAAAGCTGCATGAATAGAAACAAATCTTCCAATTTTAGTGGCTATGACTTGATACAATTTGGTTCTGGCATGAGTCTCCAACTCTGTTATTACTATATGTATCCTATGTTCTATTCACATTATTTCAGGTAAATGTCAAATATTTGAAACAGATATTAGGAAGAAGAGAAGAAGAAGGAAGAGTGAGTAGGAGGAAGAAATGAGAGAGAAGAAAATGCCAAGTAGCTAGTTTGATTGAACATTTACAGTATGTCTTACTGAGTGTTACCAGCTGAAAATATCTCACAAAAAATATGAATTCATCCTATTGGCATATTCAATTCACAGAAAAGGAAGCTGGGGCACAAGGAGGTTACATAACTTGCTAGAGGACATGTCACTCCCAAGAGACTTTTATTAACTGGATTCTAGATAGCCTGAATCCCCAGCCTATGTTGTAAACTTCTGTATCATGTTTCCTCCAGTAAGTCAGCAGTCCCCTTTCTAATCATTTGCCTACAAAACAGGCAAAGTGAATGTCTTCAAACATCAATTGATCATCAATCAATCCTGCACCCAATAGCAGAATATAACACACCTATTTGTAATATATAGGAGCCAGAATTATTTGGGATCCATTTTACAAAGGGCAGCAGAACACTACAGAGCTTCTCACTTCCATGCAATAGTTAAGCTCATGATCTAGAATAAATTAGACCATGTAAACATCCCAGGTGTACCATTTAAAAGCTCACCAACTTGGGGTGAACAACTCTCTTAGCATAAATCCTCATGTGTGTAAATAGGAACTTATGTCTTGCTTTCATGTAGTTGTTTTTAAGGTTAGTGAGGTAATGAGGTAATGAGATGTAATATAAATATATCATTAAATAAACAAAACTATATCTGCAATTCATGGGAAGGGGATTCAAAGTGTATTCACAGGACTCCTGCACCCGAGAATAGCAGTAAGTGGATATAAAGGTGAAGAGTAAGTATGCTTTATAAAAAGTCTATATTATTTTAATCTCTTGAAATCAGAGGTATTAATGTATTGAGTAGGTAAATAAATATTAAATATTATATATATTAAGTAATCAGAAAATAGTAAAAATTGTTACTGATTCCCTTTGACTTAAAAAGCACTGATAAATTTAACTTTACGCAGTTTAATGGAATTTAGACCCACTTTTGAGAAAACAGACAATACACTAACAGGGTATAAAAACTGACTCATATCTGAATTTTTGAAAGTCTTCTTTGTTTATAAACAAATTAAAATGTATTTTACTATAGTAAGATTATCTTGATCTTTCAACACATCAGAAATCCACATAGAACATTGAAAATACATTTAGGAGATATAATTAGCAATATTTCTTAACATATTAAATGAAAAAAAATAATTAGACAACATTCGTAGTGGTAAACAATAGAATATATTTTTTCTAGTTTTAAGCAGGACAAAGATTTAATAAAGATATTAGGAAGGCCATAGAATAACTAAGATATCAGCATGTCAGCTTAGGGATGAGAGGGCAGGAAAGATGCACAAACCACATACTGAAAGTGGCCACCTGGAGACCCCAGTGAAGCTGAATGCTGACCAACTCCTGAGCTTTTGTTACTAATGTCCTTTAAAGTGGGACCCTGCTGCCACAGCGCTCACTAGGAAGGATGGGGGTGGGGAGGGTAGATTCTGTGAAGCACCTGCATTTGCCTGTTCTTTCTTATAAAAAGAAATCTTGTTCAGCATTCTCTTTATTAGAATCTAATTCACATATCTGCTCCCTCAAGAAGACAGATTAAGTAAGAATTTTGGCTTCCACTTTGGGGCTGACAAAAATCAAAACATTTCCAAAATATTTAAAGGGTTTCAGTAACCAAAAATCACAGCAGATGTCTATCAGAGACAGTACTAAAAATATGTATATTTATATGGTGAAGTCTTTATATTAGTGGATTTTAATTAAGCAGAAATAAAGATAAAGACTCTCACAAATGATAGTTTATAACTGTTTAATATCATATTTTGGTTTTATTAGTAAATGCATTTAAATGAATTTTGATAATTTGGCAGATGATGTCAGGGCACTCTATGAAAATTCCAGGGATCAGGTAGTTTAATAAATATCCCTTTTTTCAAAGGCATCTTTGGATATTCCTCAGTGCTTTACTTGAAAAGCTGGTAGTTTTGTGTACACTATAGATTATGAATGCTTGTTCAACTTATTTAAATATGGATTGATATGAAATTGAAACTTTGTAAATACTTGAATTTTTTTAAGTTCTCAATATTTTTATACTGTGTGAAATATGTCCAAAATAATTTCATCTGATAAATACAATTCTTTGATGCCAGAATCATCTAATATTTACATTATTTGAGAGCTCTAACTTGCATATAATCATTTTTTTCTCTAGAAATTTCTAGATTCTATAACAGTCAAGAATTAGAACATAAGCAAAGTAATTTATAAAGTCCATGCACAAGAATGTGTCTACTTTTGCATGTTGTCCACATATTATAACTCCATGAATATCATTCATAGCATACTTCCCCTTATNTCATTCATAGCGTACTTCCCCTTATTCTTGAAACAATTCAAATGATCTTATTTTGAGGTATCCAGACTGAAGTACATTGAATATATTAGCTTCTTTAAAATAACTGTAGTAAGCTTGATAGTAAGGATGAAGATAGAAAATAAAACAAAAAATGCAGAGAGTGGTTTAAGACTGCGGCATAGCACTTACCTCATTCCACCTCCATACCAATTCTACAACTATAGATTGATCAACTCCCTCAAAGAAAGAGCTGTGAACTAGCTAACAGCTTCTCTGCAAGAAGGGACCACATTGATATGGTAGAAGAGGCAGAGACACAGACTCTCAATAAACTTTATACCCAGTGGGGCAAGACTCTAGCAGAAGGAAGTCCACAATTACAGACTTCACTCTGAGGAGATAGGAGTTCCAGCCCCACCTCAGGCAACCCTAACCTGAGAACTTGCACTGGAAATATGAATCTCCAAAAGTCAGCCTTTGAAATTCAATGGGTCTTATATTCAGGATACCCGAAAGCCTGCGAGGAATGGAGAGTCTGCTTTCAAAGGGCTTATGTGCAGATCATTGACACCAAGATCCACTGCAAAAGCACCAATTTGAGAAATGCCTAGACCCCAGGTGAAGGAGATTTACTAGCTAATCTTAGGAGTCATCTGAGGCTTTCTCTGGGGATGGAGGCATTGATGGGAATCATTCTTGCTCTCACGCTCCCCTTGGAAGAGCCAGCACGGGGGAGCGCCAGCTTCTGTGGTGCCTCTACCTTGCTAGTGCTAGCTGGCTTACCCTGTCCACATGCTCTCCCAAAGCCCCACTGAAAGCAATGATCGCAGCTCTCCCATGAGCCTCATGTAGCCCCGGTGCAGGCAGTAGGCTGCCCCGGCTCTGCTCCTCCCTGATTTCATAGTCCTGTTGAAGTTGATGTTTTTGCTACATCCACAAGCCCTCTTATGAACCTGCTGAAGCTGGCAGGCTCACCCCATCTCTATGGCCCCACATAAGTTGGCAAGCATACATGGTCCATACAGGGGACATTCCTTGAGCCCTGGGCTCAGGTGGCCAAGGGAATCTGTATTTCTGGACCCCATAGGTTTGCAATACTTGGAAAGAAAGTTCTTGGTAAGCTACCACTCCCAGGATACAACACAGACACCCTCAAACTTTTTGTGACAAAGTCTTCTTTATTTGTCCTGGATGATCAGCCTGAACATTAGCTTCAGATTTACAACATGTATAGAGGCTGCAAAATGTTCTCAGCAAATGTAGGTTGGGGATGCCATCTTCGCTTTCTCCTCTGGCCTTGCTACAGCTCACTGGTACTTCTCAGAAAGGACATTATACACTCATTTGGAACCCTGGTTTTTGCAACTGTATCTAAGGATACATTTTCAAATCACCTGATTGAGGCTAGCAAGGGTAATGAAGGCAGTTCCACAAGAATGTATATATTTGCATTTTTAAAAGCTCCTACCTGTGGATCTGGCCTCCAATTAGCCTAAACCTTGGTGTTGACAAAAGTTTTTTATCAGTAACACTGACAAGGTTTGGCATGGTCTAAGCAACTGGAAGCTATAAAGAATAAAGTAGACTGCTTAGGCAATCAGAAAGATTCTAGAATCAAGCAGAACTAAGTCAAGATTGAAAAATAACAATGCCTACAGAAGGCTATACCTTTAAGACCATGAGAGATGTTTCTTTCATGGAAAGAAACTCAGAGAACATAGAGAAACAAGAAAACCATAGAGAAACATAGAAACATAGAGAAACAAGAAAATAAGGAAACAAAGGAAAATGTTACAAACAGAAGAATAAGGTAAAACCCTAAGGGGGGAAAAAAAACTTAAAAATATAGATTTAATTTACCTGATAAAGAGTTAAAGTAATTATCTCTGAACATGCATAACAGCGGATGAACACAGTGAGAAGTTCAACAGAGACATTAAAAAATATAGAGAAGTATAAAAAAGAAGTCACAGATCTGAAGAATATAAGAACTGAACTAAAAATACACTACAAAAATTCAAAAGCAGTCTTGATGAAGCAAAGAACTAATCAGCAACCTAAAGGCCAGAACAGTGGAACTCACCCAAAGAGAGCAGCTAAAAAAAATAATAACAATAGTAATAATAACTAAAAAAATAAAAATAGATTAAGAGATCTATGGATTAGAGGGTATCATTCAGATTAGATGGGTCCCAGAAGGAGAATACATTTCAAGAAATAGTGGCTGAAATCTTCTTTTACCTGGAGAAGAAAACAGACATTCAAATCCAGGCAGCACAAAAAAGTTCTAAAAAAGATGAACTCAAAAAGATCCACATCAAGCACATTGTAATTAAAATGTCAAAAGATAAAGAAAAGAGTTTTTAAAATAGCAAAAAGAACAAAAAGTGCAAAACAAACAAAATGAAACAAAAAAACTGCCTTTTACATACAAGTAAATCCCAAAGTAAATCCCCTTAAGCCTATCAGCTGCCTTCTTAACAGAAACATTGAAGGCCAGAAGGAAGTAGAATGATTTATTCAAAGTGCTGTAGGTGCAGAAAACAAAAAAAATATCTAACCAAGAATACTCTATTTAGCAAAGTTAGGTTATGAGTTTCATTTCTGATCTAAAGTTACACACAGACTGAAAGTGAAAGAATAGAAAAAAACATCCTGTGCAAATGAAAACAAAAGGAAAGCTGGTATAGCTATACTCATATCAAACAAAACAGACCTTAAAACAAAAACTATAAAAGACAAAGAAAGATAATGCATTATGATAAAGGGGTCAAGCTGATAGGAATGACATAAATATATAATCCAACTTGTAAATATACAGTCACTCAACAAATAAGCACCTATATATATAAAGCAAATATTAAAAGACCTAAAGGGAGAAATTGACAGCAAATAATAGTAGGGAGCTTTAACACCTCATTAACATCAATGGCCAAACTATCCAGACAAATGAATTTTAAAAACTGAACTTAAAAATATAGCAGTTGAACATATATATATATATATATATGAAATGATCAATTCAAAATCAGCAGAATATATATTTTTAAGTACACATGGAATTTCCTCTAGTTTAGATCACATATTAAGCCAAAAAAAAAAGGCCTCAATAAATTGAAATAGATTGAAATCATATTGAACATTTTTTTTCTGACCACAATACTATAAAACTAGAAATCAATTACAAGAAGAAAGCTAAAAAACTTAGCAATATAACATTAAACAACATAATACTGAGAGAAATCAAGAATTCCCAGAGACAAATTAAAATAGAAAAACAGTGCTCCAAAATTTATGAAAAGTGGAAAAATCAGTTCTAAGAGATAAATTCATAGTAATATAGGCCTACCTCAAGAAATAAGGACAACTGGAAATCAACAATCCATTCTTAAAAGTAAAGGAACTGAGAAACTTGAAAAATAAATCCAAAGTTATTAGAAGGAAAGAAATAATAAATACTAGAGCAGAAATAAATAACATAGACACTACAAATAAAAAAATAGAAATTAAACTAAAGACTGGGTTTTTTTGTGGAGGGAGGATAAAATCCTCATTTTTACCTAAGGGGAAAATAAAAGAAAAGCATCTCAAATAAATAAAATAAGAAATGGAAAAAAAAAAAAACACAATTCATATAGAAACACAAAAGACCCTGAATAGCCAAAGTCTTGAGAAAGAATGATGGAGCTGGAGGAATCAACTTTCCTTACTAGAGATTATATTACAAAGCTACAGTCATCAAGACTTCCCTGGTGGCTCAGACGGTTAAGTGTCTGTCTACAACGTGGGAGACCCGGGTTTGATCCCTGGGTCAGGAAGATCCCCTGGAGAAGGAAATGGCAATCCACTCCAGTACTATTGCCTGGAAAATCCCATGGACAGAGGAGCCTGGTAGTCTACAGACCATGGGGTCGCAAAGAGTCAGACACGACTGAGCGACTTTACCTTTACAATCATCAAGACTGTATAATACTGGCACAAAAACAGAAATATTGACTAATGGACCAAGACAGAAAGCTCAGAAATAAACCCATGTACCTGTGGGTACCTTAATTTTGACAAAGGAGGCAAGGATATACAGTGGGGCAAAGACAAGCTCTTCAGTAAGTGGTGCTGGGAAAACTGGACAGCTACATATAAAAGAACAAAATTAGAACACTTCCTAACACCTTATAGAAAAGTACTCTCAAAATGGATTTAAAGACCTAAATGTAAGACCAGAAATTGTAAAACTCTTAGAGGAAAACTTAGGGAGAAAACTTGATGACATGATCAAAGCAAGATCCTCTATGGCCCACCTCCTAGAGTAATGGAAATAAAAACAAAAGTAAACAAGTAGGATCTGCTTAAACTTAAAAACTTTTACACAGCAAAGAAAACTATAAGTAAGGTGAAAAGACAACCCTCAGAATGTGAGAAAATCATAGTAAATGAAACAGTTGACAACGGATTAATTTCCAAGATATACAGTTTAAACAATTCAATACCAGAAAGAAAGGAAAAAAAAAAAAACTAATCAAAAAGTGGGAAAAAGACATAAACAGAGATTTATCCAAAGAAGACATACAGATGACTAACAAACAGATGAAAAGATGCTCAATATCACTCATTATTAGAGAAATGCAAATCAAAACTGCAATGAGGCATCAATTCACACCGGTGGGAATGGCCATCATCAAAACATCTGCAAACAATAAATGGAGAAGGTGTGGAGAAAAGGAAACACACTTGCACTGTTTGTGGGAATGAAAATTGATATAGTCACTATAGAAGATGGAATGAAGTTACCTTAAAAAACTAGGAATAAAACCACCATATGAACCAGCAATCCTATTCCTAGGCATATAACCCTGAGGAAGCCAAAACTGAAAAAGACACTTGTACCCCAATATTAATTGCAGCACTATTTATGATAGTTAAAATATGTAAGCAACCTAAATGTCCATTGACAGATGGATAAATAAGTAGTGGTACATATATACAATGGAATATTACTCAGCCATAAAAAAGGAACACACTTGAATCAGTTCTAATGAGGTTCTAATAGGGCCTATTATACAGAGTGAAGTAAGTCATAAAGAGAAAGATAAATACTGTATACTAATGCATATATACAGAATCTAGAAAGATGGTACCAAAGAATTTATTTGCAGGCAGCAATGGAAAACAAACATAGAGAACAGACTTACAGACATGGGGAGAGCGGAGGAGAAGGTGAGATATATGAAGTAACATGGAAACTTACATTCATTTCAGTTCAGTTATTCAGTCTTGTCTCAGTCTTGGAGATCCAATGGACTGCTGCACCACAGGCTTCCCTATACATCACCAACTCCTGGAGCTCCTTGCTCAAACTCATGTCCATTGAGTCAGTGATCCCACCCAACCATCTCATTCTCTCCTGCCCCGTTTTCCTTCTACCTTCAATCTTTCCCAGCATCAGAGTATTTTCCAATAAGTCAGTTTTTTACATCAGGTGGCCAAAGTATTGGAGTTTCAGCTTCAGCATCAGTCCTTCCAGTGAATATTCAGGACTGATTTCCTTTAGAATTGACTGGTTTGATCTTCCTGTAGTCCAAGAAACTCTCAAATAATCTCCAACATCACAGTTCAAAAGCATCAATTATTCAACGCTCACTGTTCTTTATAGTCCAACTCTCACATCCATACATGACTACTGGAAAAAACATAGCTTTAACTAGATGGACCTTTGTTGGCAAAGTTATGTCTCTGCTATTTAATATGCTGTCTAGGTTGGTCACAGCTTTTCTTCCAAGGAGCAAGCATCTTTTAATTTCATGGCTGCAATCATCATCTGCAGTGATTCTGAAGCCCAAGAAAATAAAATCTGTCACTGTTTCCATTGTTTCCCCATCTATTTGCCATGAAGTGATGGGATTGGATGCCAAGAAATTAGTTTTTTGAATGTTGAGTTTTAAGCCAACTTTTCCACTTTTCACTTTCATCAAGGGTCTTTAAGTTCCTCTTAACTTTCTACCATAAGGGTGGTCTCTTCTGGGTATCTGAGGTTATTGATATTTCTCCCAGCAATCTTGATTCCAGCTTGTGCTTCATCCAGCTTGGCATTTCACATGATGTACTCTGTATAAAAGTTAAATAAGCGGGGTGACAATATACAGCTTTGACATATTCCTTTCCAAATTTGGAACCAGTCTGTCATCGCATGTCTGTTACTAACTGTTGTTTCTCGACCTGCATATATATTTCTCAGGAGGCAGTTAAGGTAGCCTGGTATTCACATCTCTTGAAGAATTTTCCACAGTTTGCTGTAATCCACACAGTCAAAGGCTTCGGCATAATGAAGAAAGCAGAAGTAGATGTTATTTTTTTGGAATTCTCTTGCTTTTTCTATGATCCAACGGATATTGGGAATTTGCTATCTGGTTCCTCTGCCTTTTCTAAATCCAACCTGAACATCTGGAAGTTCACAGTTCACATACTGTTGAAGCCTGGCTTGCAGAATTGTGGGCATTACTTTGCTAGTGTGAGATGAGTGCACTTTTGTGGTAGTTTGAACATTTTTTGGCATGGCCCTTCTTTGGGATTGTAATGAAACCTGACCTTTTCCAGACCTGTGGCCACTGCTGAGTTTTCCAAATTTGCTGGCATATTGAGTGCAGCACTTTCACAGCATCATCTTTCAGGATTTGAAATGTCTCAGCTGGAATTCTGTCACCTCCTCTAGCTCTGTTTGTAGTGAGCTTCGTATGGCCCACTTGACTTCACTTTCCAGGATGTCTGGCTCTAGGTGAATGATCACACCATTGTGGTTATCTGGGTCATTAAGATCTTTTTTTATAGTTCTTCTGTTTATTCTTGCCAACTTTTCTTAATGTCTTCTGCTTCTGTTAGGTCCATACAATTTCTTCCCTTTATTGTGCCCATCTTTGCATGAAATATTCCCTTGGTATCACTAATTTTCTTGAAGAGACCTCTAGTCTTTCCCATTCTATCGTTTTCCTCTATTTCTTTGCATTGATCACTGAGGAATGCTTTCTTATCTCTCTCATGCTCTTCTTTGGAACTCTGCATTCAGATGGCTGTATCTTTCCTTTTCTCCTTTGCCTTTCACTTCTCTTCTTTTCTCACCTATTTTTAAGGCCTCCTCAGACAACCATTTTGCCTCTTGGGGATGGTCTTGATCACTGTGTCCTATACAATGTTAGAAACCTCCATCCATAGTTCTTCAGGCACTGTATCAGTTCTAATCCCTTGAATCTATTTGTCACTTCCACTGTATAATCATAAGGTTTTTGATCTAGGTCATACCTGCATTACCATATGTAAAATAGATTGCCAACTGGAATTTTCTGTATGTTGCAGGAAACTCAAACAGGGGCTCTGTATCAATCTAGCATGGTGGGATGGGGAGTGAGACAGGAGGGAGGTTCAAGAGGGAGGAGATATATGTATACCTATGACTGATTCATGTTGAGGTTTGATAGAAAAAAAAACAAAATTATGTAAAACAATTATCCTTCAATTAAAAAATAAATAAATTTTAAAAATGAAAAGACAGATTGTTATAATTGATACCAGAGAAATACGTAGGATCATAAAATACTAGTATATATAATTATACACTAACAAATTGACAAACTAAAAGAAATGGATAAATTCTTTGAAAACATAGGACAAATTATTATAAAATTTATTTGGAATCATAAAGACCTTGAATAGCGTAATCATTCTTAAGATAGCGAAACAAAGCTGGAGGCATCATGCTTCCTGATTACAAACAATACTGCTGCTGCTGCTAAGTCACTTCAGTCGTGTCTGACTCTGTGAGACCCCATGGACGGCAGCACACCAGGCTCCCCCATCCCTGGGATTCTCCAAGCAAGAACACTGGAGTGGGCTGCCATTTCCTTCTCCAATGTATGAAAGTGAAAAATGAAAGTGAAGTCATTTAGTTGTGTCCGACTCTTGGTGACCCCATGGACTGCAGCCTACCAGGCTCCTCCGTCCATGGGATTTTCCAGGCAAGAGGACTGGAGTGGGGTGCCACTGCCTTCTCCAACAAACAATACTACAACGTATCGTAATAAAAATAATCTTCCATGGAAACAGATACATGTATCAGTGGAAAAGAATAAAGGGCCCAGAAATAAACTCACAGATAATAACATTAATAATAAAGAAGCCAAGAAAATGCAATGGGGAAGAATAGTCCCTTAAATAAATTGTGTTGGGAAGATTAGACAGCTATATGCAAAAGATTGAAATTGGACCACTATCTTACACCCTACATAAAAATAAATACAAAATGGATTAAAGACTTGTATGTGATACCTGAAACCATAAAGTCTTCTAGAAGGAAACATAGGTGCTAAGCTCCAGGAGTTTGAGCAAACTCTTGGAGATAGTGAATGAAAGGTAAGCCTGGCATGCTGCAGTCCATGGGGTCACAGACACAACTGGGTGACTGACCATCAACAGAAAGCTCCTTGATATCACACTTCTTGTGGACTTTTGGGCTCTTAGCCAAAAAACAACGGCAACCAAAGCAAAAACAAGAAAGTAGAGTGCATTAAATAAAATGCTTCTGGACAGCAAAGGATACCATCTGCGAAAAAAAAAAAAAAAACCTACTGAATGGGAGAAAATATTTGCAAACCACATGCTTGGTAAAGGAGTTAATATCCAAAACATATCAATACCTCAAATACCTCAATAGCAGAGCAGCCAACAATCCAGTCAAAAACATAGGTAAAGAATCCAAATAGATATTTTTCCTAAGAAGAGATTCAAATTGACAACAGCCACATAAAAAGATGTTCAGCATCACTATCAGAGAAATGCAAATCAAAACCACAGTAAGATATCACCTCACACCTGTTAGAATGACAGTTACCAAAACTACATGAAATAATAAGTGCTAAAGAGGATGTGGAAAAAAGGAAAACCTTGTACACTCTTAGTAGAAATGTCAATTGGTGCAGCCACCTTGGAAAACAGTATGGAGATTACTCATAAAATTAAAAATAAAACTACCATATAATCCAAGTATTCCACTTCTGTGTACTTAACCTAAGAAAATGAACACACTAATTCAAAAAGATATATGTGTTTCTATGTTTAATAGAGCAATATTTGCAAACATTAAGATATAGAAGCAAATTACTGCCTATCCATGGATGAATGGATGATGATGTGATGCATATACATTTGTGTGTGTGTGTGTGCTCAGTTGCTCAAGTATGTTCAACTATTTGTGACTCGATGGACTGTAGCCCTACAGGCTCCTCTCTCCATGGGATCTTTTAGGCAAGAATACTCGAGTGAGTTGCCGTTTCCTCCACGAGGCAATCTTCCTGACCCAGGGACTGAATGCATATCTCCTGTGTCACCTGCATTGCAGGCAGATTCTTTACCTGCTGAGTGCTTCCCTCCAATGGCTCAGCAGTTTAAAAATCCACCTGAGAAGCAGGGGACATGAGTTCAATCCCTGAGTCAGTATGATCCACTGGAGGAGGGTATGGCAACTGCCTCCAATATTCTTGCCAGAAAATCCCATAGTCAGAGGAGCCTGGTGGGCTGTGGTCCGTGGGGTCACAAACAGTTGGATGCAACTGAGGAGAGCACCCTTTCTCTCTATCTCCCTCTCACACACACATACATATATATGTACACACACACACACACACACACACACACACACACACACAAATATACACACAGCAAATACTACTCAGCCAAATAAAAAGAAGGAAATGTCATTTTCTATAGCAGACCAAAGGGTGTTATGCTAAATGAAATAAATCAGACAATTTCACTTATGTATGGAGTATAAAAAACAAAGCAAACATACAACACAGAACTTGTATATACAGAGGACAGATGGGCAGTTTTCAGATTGGAAAGGGTAAAAGAGTTGGGGAAATGAGTGAAGGGGGTCAATTGCATGATGATGGATGGTAACTAGACTTATTATGATAATTGCTTTGTAATGTGTACAAAGATTGATTGCTTTATGGTTTATATCTGAAACAAGTAAAATATTATATATCATTTTACCTCAGTTTTTTAAAAAAGCAAACACAAAAATCCATAGCACAAACCTGAGATGATTTTGTTTAAGGCCATGCCTCTTAGACAATTTTGAATGATCCTGAGATTATGGCACAAAGTATCTTAGCATCTTGGCAAATTAAACATTATTTTCCATATAACCTAAGGAAATTTCCCAGATATAATCAAAGTTAGAAAAATTTTATCAAAATAAAAAATTATAAATTTGGAGGCATTTCTCTTTTGAAGTATTCAAAGACATTAAATAAGAATATTAGTAAAATGTAACAAATATGAGTGAATATCTTGCACCTGTGATTTAGGGATTCTTTATAAAGTAGCAAAGAATAAGTGCATAGGTGATGGCTCTCTTAAGCGAGAGTAAAAAAATAACTAAAATTTATACACAAATATATCACTAAGGAAAAGGATTGGCTCAACTCTTTTCTGTGGACATCCCATAACATCCAATTTTCACTTCTTTCCATCATCTAAGATGATGGTCACTTCTTCATGCTCATTTTCAATAGACAACATGGAAAGAAGAAATTAATTTCCTGCGGCTGTTCAGGTTTTGTCTCATGACTGGGGCTGTACCCTATTGAATTTAGATTCTGAATCTCTAGGTATAAACAGTGATGAAATATATTCCTTCATTTCAGGAAATAAGCCATTTATTTATTTTATTAGTAAGTGTTGTTCTAACACAATATGAAGTATTTGAAGCTAAAACTGCCCTTACCCACTTTAACACTTCATAAGCTACAGGCTGTTGCAACTCTAATATCTAGCATATAGAGATAGAAAGAAAAGTGAAAGTGAAGTGAAGTCATTCAGCATGTCCGACTCTGCAACCCCATGGACTGTAGCTCACCAGGCTCCTCCGTCCATGGGATTTTCCAGGCAAGAGTACTGGAGTGGGTTGCCATTTAATTAGTTGTTGGTAATTACAGAAATTCTTAGAGCCAGAACTTTATGATTTAAGTAGAGGCAGTTTCACCAACACAGTGGTATATAACGTGCTTACCATGCTTAAACAAGTGATTTGGATAATTTTAAATATTCCATAAATGCTTTCCAGATAGTAGAATGGATATGACAGTGTAATAATTCTCTTGAATTGTAATATCTGATTTCATTAAGCTCCTCAGACTTCACAAGTTCTAGACACATGAGATACACAAATTATACACAACCTCTGTTGTACTCACATTGATGTCTTCCAGATCTAAGTTGTTGAGAATAATATTGTTCCTCTTCCAAATGATGGGGGGTCTCAGTGCTCCCTGAATAGCGCAGCTCAGAACGGTACTCTGCCCCACCGTTGCCGCTGTGATGCTTAGTTTCTGATCTTCAGGCAGACTCAACTGGATAACCTCTGAAAAGATAAAGTGTCAGGAATGTTGAGGAGCATGTAGTTTTGTAAAGTTAATTAGTACAAAGTTTCTGAATACAACTAATTAAAGCTTTTAAATTGTATAAAATGGAGAAAAGCTTGTGATAAAATGAGAAAAATAGTAAATTGATTCCAATAAAAGGTCAGAATGACATTTCAGTTTCATTGATTGACAGGCATCCTCATGAGGCACAGAACTATTAAACA
Organism: Redunca redunca; assembly: GCA_006410935.1. Classification (NCBI taxonomy): domain Eukaryota; kingdom Metazoa; phylum Chordata; class Mammalia; order Artiodactyla; family Bovidae; genus Redunca; species Redunca redunca. Next base: position 215,116 of record SJYQ01000253.1, on the reverse strand, counting down.
TGAAATGAATATCAGCAGTAGAGTTATAATAAGCCTGGCAGATTGCACCCAGAAGAGAGATAAATTATTTAACTGCCAAATCGACATGTAGTGTGTCACCGGCATTGAAATAAAAATGATGTTGTTTATTCACTGATAGATTTATATTGTGGGTGAGGTGAGATCATTGCTGGCTGGCTTCACAGAACACTAGCATAGCTGAATGGGTAAAATGCATCATTATGCTGGGAAACATAAATTGACTCTAAAGGAGTAAGATTTATTTGGGAAGTTGAAGGAGGAAAAACTGAAGTTCACCAACTAAACAACAATTTCCTAAAATTCTGTCAGCTGCCTCTATCACACAGTGTGAGTACAGTAAAGCTATTTCCTTATTCATAAAATTTACATATATTTTAAATAACCATTAACATATTTCTAATTATAATGCTATAGCAGGAAATATAATTTGAATCTGGATCTGCTTTCCTGTCCTGATTGCAGACAATCCTTACCAATGTTGGGAATGAACTGTGTCATTCAGGAGAAATGCCTGGGATAATCCCACCTGTCTTCATCCATATGACAATTGCCCTTTAGTTTTCAAATGACATTCACCGGCACGCTATCGTTTCTATGCTATGATGGAGTTGTGCATTTTGATTTTGCTCAGTCTCTTTCAGGAAAGAAAGAGCAAAACCATTATTCTCACTGAAATTTCTGTGGAAGTGGAAAGACTATAATTGTCTTTTTTTCCTTTGTTGCTGTTGATGATATTTTTTTTTTTATGATGGGGGAATTGACTGTCAAAAGTGGTGGCTTTTAATTTGCAATCAATATTATCAGGTACAATTAGTGCTGTCTCCTCCCTTCCTTTTCGCCACTTGAACTTTTTCTTTCTCTCCGAATCCTGTCTACCTCTTAAAGAGGAAGGTAAATGCTAATCAAATGACTTTTATAGAAAGAGCCTGCCTGCCAATTCAGGAGACACAAGAAATGTGGGTTTTATCTCTGGATCAGGAAGATTCCCTGGAGGAGAAAATGGCAACCCATTCCAGTACTCTTGCCTGGAGAATCCCATGGACAGAGAAGCCTTGAGGGCTACAGTCCATGGGGTCACAAAGAGTCAGACAGGACAGAAGCGACTTAGCACACAGAGCGCATTCAACAAACAGTTCTTTGAATTTTGGGTACTATTAAAAATTGTAACATCAAAAATAGCACATATTTTTGTCTCAGAAGGCCAGTATTTGTCCCCTACATGCACTTGTTAAGTACTGTTATATAAAATCTTGTCTTTAAACCTAAAAGTCATAGTTATTTAAGCCCTCATTATTTTGTGTTGTCAAAGAATGGGGTAGGCAATCTTTTGAAATTGAAAAACCCTATCAGAAGAGACTCAGTCAAATTTGTTCTTTTGTTTATTGCATCACTGAATGAAATGAAAGCAATGAGGAACAAATGTCTTGCCCAGTCATTTGTAGTGACAATTTAATGTTCCTTAATGACATTTATCCATATTCACATTTTATTTCAATGTTCACTGAGTCGTGAATATGTTCAATTATCTTTTCTCTAATATTCACTCTGTTGTACTTCTCTATAGATATATAATTGTATAAAATCTCTAAAAGAAAATATATTTAACTAATTAGACACTTGACATTTTTGATATTTGCAGATAGGGTATCTTTATGTCTTTTTATTTATATTATAAACTTAAAAGGAAGACAGAAAACCATATAAGTAATAACATAATGAAGGGTACCACGTAAGAATTATTAATAATTTTCATTAGCATTCCTGAATTTCAGTTTCTGGTTCCTCATAAAATCGTGTACAAGATAATAAGACATCTGATTCTGAAAACAGCATGTTAACATTGGCTATTCTGACATTTAATAATAGAATTGGTACTGAGTCACCTTGAAATACCTTTACTAAACTTTTGCATCTGGTAGTAGGTCTTAGGCCATTCAAATAGTTGTGCTTTTGGTAGTTATATATTACAATGCTAATTAGATAACATGAATATTTTAAAATAAATGCTGAGATTTGGCATAACATTATGTAGGACATCCTTTTAAAATGTAATTTTTTGAGAGCTTGCCTAATTAGAATTAAGAATTACTATTCACCCAGGGAATATTAACATGCACAGCAAAAACTTTTATGTTAATTTGGAGATTATGTTTTTAAATGATTTTTAAAATTATCTCAGTAATATGTGCTATTAATTAATATGTATTTTAAAAAATCTTTAGACCTTTTTCCTCCAGGTTTCATGCTACACATTTCACCTTTTCCTTNATGTTGAGTTTTTATGCTAATTGACTATCTATAAACTATTATATACTTATATCACAATATGTATTATAAAAACAAAACAAATGAATTTAAGATAAGAATTAGAAACTTCTTCAATAGCAATGTATTAGACAATTTAGACAAACTCTTCCACTAAAGAAATAAAACAGCAACAAATAAATAACCCTGAGTTAAACACACATAATATACTTTAAAGAATATATGAAAGAGATAATTTTTTTTCTCATTCTTAACTAGGAAAGAAATAAGACATTGAGAAATTTCCCAGCCTATGTCCTGAATGGTGTCAGAATGCTTTGGGAATTTTTCCACCATAAGAAGATGACAGACCAGCCTAAATGCCCTAGAGGCATGGAATAGATGGGATAGGTACCATCTCCCTCTGTGACAGGAGTTTAAAGTGTCTCACTCTACTAGTGAACATGTAAATTGCAGGCTATTTTGTCTAGGTGTTTTATAAAACAGTCTTCCTCTCCATATTAAGATAACATCATTCTAGTTTATCTAACTATTGTTATAAAAATTTTAAATAAAATATCCAGTAAACGATGAAGGATCATATAGCACACACAAAAAGAGTAAGAATAATTATGAAAATGAACAGCAAGATCAAACCAGTCAATCTTAAAGGAAATCAATCCTAAATATTCATTGGAAGGACTCATGCTGAAGCTGAAACTCCAGTACTTTGGCCACCTGAAGTGAAGATCTGACTCATTGGAAAAGACCCTGATGTTGAGAAAGATTGAGGGAAAGAGGAGAAAGGGATGACAGAGGATGAAATGGTTAGATGGCATCACTGACTCAATGAACATGAGTCAGGGCAAACTCGGAGATAGTGAAGAACAGGGAAGCCTGGCATGCTACAGTTAGCGGGGTCACGAAGAGTCAGACATGACTTAGTTATTGAACAAGTTATGAGAATAAGGATAAATAAAATAACAACAGTAACAAACACATCAAGTTTGTAAAATTTAGGTTCATGAAAGCAAAATCAGCTTAGAAATTCTAAAAAATAACAAATATATAATCTACAAACATTATAAAGATTAAAGAGCCAAATGTAAATTATATAAATAGAAAATATTGCATTGGTCACAAAGGAATTGAATTCCAGAGAACTGAATTCCTTTTTTCTGAGAGAATTTTGTAAAGACCAAAATAAATGGAAATCTAAAGGTTCAAAGTCTTGTGAATATGGTGGATGAATCAGAACTTCCAGGGAAGCTGTACAGTTTTTGCCTGGTCAACAAAGAAATATGTGGTCTTGCATTATCCTGATGGAAGACTACGTTTTCTGTTGACTATATTTTTCATCAAATGCTGCTTTTAGTTGGCCTAACTGAGAAAAGTACTTGTTGGAACTAATCACTTGAGTTTTCAGAAGATTATAATAGAGGACTCCGTTTCAATCCCACCAGATACACAGCATCAGTTTATTTGAGTGAAGCTGGCCTTTGGTATGGTTGTGGGTGGTTCATTTTGCTTGCCCCATGATCATTTCCATTCCACATTATGGTACACATTATATCCACTTTTCATTGCCTATTACAATTTGTTTAAAAGACAGGATGTTTTCATTACATTTAAGTAGAGAATCACCTGCAGAAATATGGTCAAGAAGGCTGTTTTGCTTAACATATGTGGAATCTAAACATCAAAATGATAAACATAACCAAGCTGGTACATATTATTTTCAGCACTTGATGTGGATATTTTGAGTATGTTGGCTATCTCCCACATGGTGTACTGTTTGTTCTCAATTAATGCCTTTATTTGATCATTATAAACTTCCTCTGACCTACCCAACCTTGGAGCATCCTCCAGTGATAGATAAATCTCCAGCATGAAACTTCTCAAATCACTTTTGACATATCCGATCTGTCACAGCACCTTCTCATACACTGCACAATTTTCCTTTTAGCATTTCAATTGCATTTTTACCTTTCTTGAAATAATAAAGTATAATATGCCCACAATATTGGATTTTTTCTTTCATCTTCAATATTAAAATGGTTACACAAAAAATTACCAGTTTTGATAAACTTTAATGTACAGTTAAGGACTTCATTTTTTTTGGCTCCAAAATCACTGCAGATGGTGACTGCAGCCATGAAATTAAAAGACACTTGCTCCTTGGGAGAAAAATTATGACCAAACTAGACAGCATATTAAAAAGCAGAGACATTACTTTGCAGCAAATGTCCATCTAGTCAAAGTTATGGTTTTTCTAGTAGTCATGTATGGATGTGAGAGTTGGATTATAAAGAAAGCTGAGCACCAAAGAAATGATGCTTTTGAACTGTGGTGTTGGAGAAGACTCTTAAGAGTCCCTTGGACTGCAAGGAGATCCAACCAGTAGATTCTAAAGGAAATCAGTCCTGAATATTCATTGAAAGGACTGATACTGAAGCTGAAACTCCAATACTTTGTCCATCTGATGTGAAGAACTGACTTATTAGAAAAGACTCTGATAATGGGAAATATTGAAGGCGGGAGGAGAGAGGACGGCAAAGGATGAGATGTTTGGATGGCATCACCGACTCAATGGACATGAGTTTGAGTAAATTCCAGGAGTTGGCGATGGACAGGGAGGCCTGGTGTGCTACAGTCCATGGGGTCACAAAGAGTCAGACACAACGGAGCGACTGAACTGAACTGAATGTACATTGATATGATAATTGTCACAATACAATCAAACAAAATTGCTTTGAATGAAATTAAAAAGACAACAAAGTGCTACTAGAGCCAACTTATGGAAAAACAAAATGAAGTTTTTGGCCAACCTCATAAAAAACCCTGAAATTAAGAATTAAATTGATGTCATTAAGAACAGATTATACCCGTAATAAAAAAATATGTCATAAACTGAGAAAGAGCCTAAAAGAAACATTACAGAATTAAAAGCATAAAATTAAAATTTGAGATATACACAAAAAGGTTTATGTGAAACCCAGAAGGAAGAAACAAAGGTAATTGGGCAGAAGAAATGGTAGCTAAGAGATTTCTCTAAATATCGAGACTCTCATCTATAGGTTTACGATCATCAAATGTCAAAAAGCAAATGTAACACTAGAAGAATCCACACATAGACAGTAGTGACATTGAAGAAAATAAAAGACAAATCTAAAAATTATGTAGATGAAAAAATACAGATTGACTTTGCAGTAAGGAGAGTTAGGTAACTGATACCATGAGTGCAAATAGGAACAAGAAGCTACTAGGATTACATTTTATAAGTGATGAAACAAAGTAAAATCAATCTTAGAATTTTATACACACACACAAATTAAAATACATATGCTTTCAAAAAATGGTAAGAAAATATATTTCTAGTAACTTGTCTTAAGTTTAATTCTGAAGGCATTTCTTCAGGCAAAGGAAAATGATTTTAGATGGAAGCTTAAAGATACAAAGAGGAAAAGTGAAAAAAGAAGGTGCTTAAAGATGTATTCAGTTTTAAAACTTTGGTACTTCAAAAGTGCATGATAATATAATTATACACATTTATAATAACAGTAAATATATTTATAATAATATATAATGGAAATAAAATATCTTCAAAATCTTATGGTAGAGAATTATTCTTAAACAAGGAACAAAAAGTTACCTTTACAGAAATGATTTATATGTTTGATACATTATTATTTAGATCATTTGCTCTTCAAAAGATACTATTCAGTTTAGTTCAGTCATGTCTGACTCTTTGTGACC
>SJYQ01000253.1:194286-207884 GCA_006410935.1 Redunca redunca | reverse complement strand
ATTCAATATTACTGTTCCATTTTATTTAATTTCTTTCTTTCAAATAAATTATATATAGTTGAATTTTAAACTGAAGAATAAGACCATTCATTCAATGATATGTATAACACTAATGGCTTGAAAAATAATTCTTTATGAAGAATAGTTTTTGTTTGAAACCTGATCTAACAAAAATTATATCCAACAGAGAACTTGGTTAGCTACCCAAAGTAGTCAAGTTAATTTCAACTTTATGATTTGGCAAAATTGGAATGCATACAACTGGACAATTTTATCATGATAAGTATATAGTCTGGGATAATAGGGTACTGATATTTCAGTGTATATTATATCAAGTTTAGTGTCTCCTAACAAGAGAGTCATTCTTTGTAGGACTAGAATAAGAGGAAATAATTGTCAACAAGGCTTCCCTGATAGCTTAGTTGGTAAAGAATCTGCCTGCAATTCAGGAGAACTGAGTTCAATTCCAGGGTCAGGAAGATCTGCTGAAGAAGGGATAGGCTACACACTCCTGTATTCTTGAGCTTCCCTTGTGGCTCAGCTGGAAAGGCTACCCACTTCACTCTTCTGGCCTAGAGAATTCCATGGACTGCATAGCCCATGGAGTTGCAAAGAGTTGGACACTACTGAGCGAATTTCACTCACTCACTACCTAAGATTTGCCAAGACATTGTTCTAAGTATTTGATTTGTTTAATCTCCACATCTGTGAGTAGATGTTTAGTGATCCTAACTTTTTTTTTTTTTTTCTAATTATGGTACCCTTAGGTAAGGAAGCTTCACCAGACATCTTGTGATCAGACAGGAACTTTCCCGAATGCAATAGTACACAAAAAGAGAAGTTTAGGTTCATGAATACAATTGGTGAGAAGGAAGAAAACACCCTATCTTTGGATATTCTGTACAGCAGTTGTCTTAAAAAGATACATGTTGACAAAGGAGCCTTCATAGCACGTGGAATGAAGGCATGACCTATATGACCAGCAAGACTCAGATCTGATACATGGCTTGATCGTTTACTAGGTTTGATTTCGAATGCACACTATTGAGAAGATTCTTCACAGTGATTTAAACTCTGTCTCTCTCTTTTTTTTCATTTTTATGAAAAGATGGTATCTAACTCTTAGAAATATTGTGAAGATAAGATATGATGTTTTAAAATACTTATAACTACACCTGGCCTTTAGTAAATTCTCTATAAGCTGCAGCTGTTATTACTAGTGAAGAGCTGTTGAACTGCTTGTATGTTAAGATAGGCACCGTTTCACCCAGTTTATAAATATACATTATGATTACTTTTAGAAAAGTATTGCTTATATAAAATCACATGGGTTTAATTTTCATAGATATTATTCAAGCATGAGAGAAAAAAAAAAATGTCTCATGACCTATCAGGCTACTTATGCTCTAGTTTTACATTCACCTACAAACTAAGTGCCCTTGAGGTTGAACTTAAATATCTGTATGTTAAAAAAAAAAAAAAAGGCTATGACTTTGGAAAGCAGTATGAAGATACCTTAAAAAGAAAAAACAAAAAAAAAATGCAGTCATAGGACTGCATTCCCACCCTTGGGCATATATCTGGAGAAAAAAATATGGTCAAAAGGATACATGTATCCCAATGTTTGTTGCAGCACTGTTTACAATAGCCAAGACAAGGAAACAAACTAAACCCCCACTGACATATGAATAGAAAAATAAGATGTTGTACATACACATAATGGACCACTCAGCCATTAAAACGAATGAAATGATACCATTTACAGCACTTGGATGACCTAGAGATAGTCATACTGAGTGAAATCAGACAGAGAAAGACAAATATCATATGATATCACTTACATGTGAAATCTAAAATAATTGATACAAATGAACTTATTTGCAAAACATAGACAGACTCACAGACTTACATAATGAATTTATTGTTACCAGAAGTTGAAGATTTACATGTTATCTCACTGATCCTGCTCACAGAGCCAATTGTCTTGCTTTTCACCCTGTCCACACTGTTCACTGAACCCAGGGTAAGCAAGGTGCAAGCTAAGAGATTGGAAGGAGACCTGAGGAGCCATAGTAACTGCGGACGTGATTATTCTCTCCTGGCTGATGCAACAGCTGTAGCAGGAGCCATAGCATAACCCAACACAACACAATCTTTCCCCCAGTTGACAGAGAAGCCATAACAGTATTCTCTCTTGGTTGATGAAGCAGCCGCAGGCAGTAGACATGCTACAATCTCTCCTCATGGCTGACCCAATGGACACAGCCATGATGCAGCAGTAATGCTGCCACTTTTTAGGTGGAGCTTATATTCCCCTACAGCACTAAATAGCTTGTGACCAAGCAAGTACCGCTTAGTGTGCATGTACATTGCTATAAGTGATCTCAGCTGTTACATAATCATTATTTACAAAAAGTGGGGCAAGAGAGCCTGATAATGCCATCTTGGCTAGTTTGCTCTTTCCTCACACATGTACACATTGCTATGTTAAAAATGGATTGCCAACAAGGACTTACAATACGGCACATGGAACTCTGCTCAATGTTATATAACAACTTAAATGGGAAGATAATTAAAAAAATAACACACACATTTACACAGCTTCCCAGGTGGTGGTGCTGCTGTTGCTGCTAAGTTGCTTCAGTCGTGTCCAACTCTGTGCAAACCCGTAGACGGCAGCCCACTGGGCTTCCCCATCCCTGGGATTCTACAGGCAAGAACACTGGAGTGGGTTGTCATTTCCTTCTCCAATGCATGAAAGTGAAAAGTGAAAGTGAAGTTGCTCAGTTGTGTCCGACTCTTAGTGACCCCATGGACTGCAGCCTACCAGGCTCCTCCGCCCACGGGATTTTCCAGGCAAGAGTACTGGAGTGGATTGCCATTGGCGCTAATGGTAAAGAACTTGTCTACCAATACAGGAGACATAAGAGATTCGACTTTGATACCTAAGTTTGGAAGAAATAGCAAACCACTCCAGTATCCTTGCCTTGGACAAAGCAGCCTGGTAGTCTACAGTCCATGTGGTTGTAAAGAGTCAGACATGAATTAAGTGACTTAGCAGGCACACATGTACATGTATAACTGAATCACATTGTTGTACAGCTGAAACTACCACAACATTGTTAATCACTCCAAGATAAAATAAAAAGTTTTTAAAAAGGCTTGGAACATAATGATAATCACGTTTCTGTTTCTAAAAAGTTGTGAAAAATATCAATGAAATGTTAAAGTAATCAAGTATCTTTTTCCCTATACAATTTATTGATATAAATATCATACATGATTTGAGAAAATGTTATATTATGATCTAAAGATCTAAATGCATAAAATACTGAATATCTTGCTAGCTCTAGTAATTTATATAAAGTATATGATAATTTATAGATAGAATTCAATGTAGTAATTTGGGGTGAGAAATTGCATAGAAGTACTTTTCATATAATCCTACATGAGGAGTTGGCTGTGAACACTCATTCATCAGTCAAGGTAAAGCAATCATCTAATCAATACCCATTTCCTGTATGTTAACTGTGTGCTCAGTGGCCTGTTAAAAGCTATTCCAGATATAAGGAAAGAAAGTTAACCTGTGTTCATTCCTTCAGTCTATCTCTGGGAAACCCTAGGATGTTAATGCAAGAGCCAATCAAACAACACATTATTTGCTCTGTCTTTAATAAATTGAAAAAATTCACCATTTTTAAAGATACAGTCTGGCAGACAGAGCTAAATGAATGAACTATTCATTCCACACAGTGAAAGAGAATTTGAACATTTCCCACTGAAGAAGACTTTAGTATTGCTTGCCTGATTAAAACAATTGAGGTAAGAGAGATTGCTGTTAGTCATAATGCACTGCTATTATTGGTAAAACTGAAACTGGGATCCGGAGCATTTGCCTTCCCTATGAAATTTTACTGAGTTAGAGTCTCTCTAAGATGTTAGAGCAAATGGATGTGAAGAATGGGGAATTGAACACTGGCTGTACATTTTGGCAGCTCTTCAACAGCATCAGAAGACTGGGCTTCAGCTATGCAAATCCAGAAACAAATTTAAACAATTCATCCAGAATAAATTAGGCCATTGGGGACTGACTGAGCTAATCAAAACCACAGGATACTTTTGTTTATCCTGAAATACCAATTTATTCATGTATAATTGGGAAAGCATCAGGTTTAGTAAGTAGTGTCAGCTGTGAGCCTGGGAATCTCCCTTGTAATGCACAGGTCAAAAGCGTCTCAAGATTGATGACTAGAAAATTACAAAAAAGGGAGCTGGCTATTCTCAATCCAGTCAAGCACTAATCAGCTAATGAATTGCCCTTTTCAACTCCAAAGACATTTATGTCTAGAGAGCCTTTCTTTTTCTTGTCACTTTCAAGTTTATTGGCAAATTCTTAGTTCTTGTCCTTTTGAGCATCAACTCAGATAGGCTATGAAAGAATTGAATTATTAGAGCCATCTTCATATCAGCAAATGTTCCCATTATTTGTGGGCTTAGCAACTATATGCATAGACCAAATCTGACCCACCTGCTTTTGTAAAGTTGTATTAGATCACAGTCATATCCATTCACACTACTGTCTGTGCTATTATTGTCTACGGCTGATTTTAGCTATATAGGCAGAGTCGAGCAGTTGCTATAGAAAACTTATTTTATGCAAAGTCTAAAATATTTACACTGCCCCTTCATAGAAATTTACCTAGTAAACAGAAACACTGCTTTGCTAATTTACTTTCCTTCAACATGCATTAGTTATTTAAGTATTTAAGTATCATCCCTTGGATTCTGCTCATTCTCTAGGTCAGAACACTAATGAGAACTAAAATATTGCCTGTCATATTAGTAAACAAAGAATGTTGCAGCCATGAAGCCATTACATCCAGGCTGCCCTGATAGTAAGCCCTGAGAAAGCTCAAAATGGAGACAAACAGGCAGCCCACTGCCAAGACCACCTATAGCAGTCAGCTGCTATAGCCATCACCAAGGATGCACCCCGGAAACGCAGGATGAAAACACAGAATAGTAGCCCCAGAGAGCTGAGGTTCATATCAAAGGAATGATTTCAATGAGCTCAGATACTTGTATCTTCCCATACAGAGAAAAGCACTGAGTTCCTTAACTTGATATATCTGGTTTTCTTTTATTTAGTTCAGTTCAGTTGAGTTCAGTTGCTCAGTCATGTCTGACTCTTTGTGACCCCATGGACTGTCACGCCAGGCCTCCCTGTCCATTACCAACTCCCGGAGTTTACTCAAACTCATGTCCATTGAGTCAGTGATGCCATCCAACAATCTCATCCTCTGTCATCCCCTTCTCCTGCTTTCAATCTTTCCCATTATCAGGGTCTTTTCTAATGAGTCAGTTCTTCACATTAGGTGGCCAAAGTATTGGAATTTCAGCTTCAGCATCAGTCCTTCCAATGAATATTCAGGGCTGATTTCCTTTAGGATGAACTGGTTGAATCTCCTTGCAGTCCAAGGGACCCTACAGTCTTCTCCAACACCACAGTTTAAAAACATCAGTTCTTTGGCACTCAGCTTTCCTGTAGAGTCCAACTCTCACATCCATACATGACTACTGAAAAAACCATAGCTTTGACTAGACGGACCTTTGTTGACAAAGTAATGTCTCTGGTTTTTAATATGCTGTCTAGGTTGGTCATAACTTTTCTTCCAAGGAGCAAGCATGTTTTAATTTCATGGCTGCAGTCACCATCTGCAGTGATTTTGGAGCCCAAGAAAATAAAGTCTGTCACTGTTTCCATTGTTTCCCCATCTATTTGCCATGAAGTGATTGGACCAGATGCCATGATCTTTGTTTTCTGAATGCTGAATTTTAAGCCAACTTTTTCACTCTCCTCTTTCATTTTCATCAAGAGGTTCTTTAGTTCTTCTTCACTTTCTGTCCTAAGGGTAGTGTTATCTGCATATTGAGGTTACTGATATTTCTTCCGGCAATCTTGATCCCAGCCTATGCTTAATCCAGCCCAGCATTTCTCATGATGTACTCTGCATATAAGTTAAATAAGCAGAGTAACAGTATTCAGCCTTGACGTACTCCTTTCCCTATTTGGAATCAGTCTGTTGTTCCATGTCCAGTTCGTTCTGACTGTTGCTTCCTAACCTACATACAAATTTTTCAAGAGGCAGGCCAGGTGGTCTGGTATTCCCATCTCTTTAAGAATTGTCCAGAGTTTGTGTGGTCCACACAGTCAAAGGCTTTGGCATAGTCAATAAAGCAGAAGTAGATATTTTTCTGGAACTCTCTTGCTTTTTTGACTGTTTTATTTTTTATCTTTTATTTAATTTTTATTCTTTATAAATAGTAATCTTTTGTAACCCCTGAGCACTACAAGGGAGACTACCTGTTTTTTATTGCAAATGCTTCTATATATCCTGGCTCCTTCCTCTTGCCTTTTTCGAGCAGTCTTTCAGTGTTTTTTGAGATGGTATGTCTCTTGGGCTTGAAGTCTTAAAATGTCCACTGAATAAAGCATAACTCTCAACTTCTAGGTTGTGCATTCTTTTTGTTCAGTCGACACTAAGTATAAACTAATTACACAAAGGATATGTGAAAATTCTGCCCATTTATACATAGGTGAGTTTGTAAACCTCCAACTCTGAGTCCCTTGTAAATAACAAAAGAATAAATTTTTATTAAAACTACAACAGTTATGACTTTGAGAATTCAGTGCAAAATGTAAATGTGAGTTAAATTTGTGTTGAAAGTGAAAAGTGAAGTCGCTCAGTCGTGTCTGACTCTTTGCAGTCCCATGGACTGTAGGCTTCTCTGTCTATGGGATTTTCCAGGCAAGAGTACTGGAGTGGGTTGCCATTTCCTTCTCCAGGGATCTTCCTGACGCAGGGATCGAACCCAGGTCTCCTGCATTGCAGGCAGACACTTTACCCTCTGAGCCACCAGGGAAGCCTAAATTTGTCTTATCCAAATGCAATTTCTTAGTCCCTGATGGTGGCATCCTACTGGGTCTATATTCTCCAAGTTTATCATGTAGAACAGTGATCATTTCTCCCCTATACTTCCCAATAAAATACTTACTCTCTGGGCACAATTCTCAGCCAGAAATGCCATCTGATTTTGGCATGTAAGTCATTCACAGTACTAGTCTGTGAACAAGCTTGATTACCAAGAGAATATTTACATTTTAATAGGAAACATTTTAATTCCAATGTGTCTTTAACCAAAAAGATACTTAATAGAAATGCTTTGAGAAGAAATCAACTCTGCTACCACTTTCTAAGAAAGCAGAGGAACCTAGATCTGTCTAGGCCTGCCTTCATGCTTTTCTCAGTTTGACTAAATGATTAAACAACAACAACAAAAACCCATCTGGATTATAAGCCTCTGATCTCCCTGTCTTAGAAAAAATGTAATTATAAATGCTTTCTCTGCCCCTTTGAGATGTAAACCTTCTCCAAGCTTGTTCTGGGTTTTATAACCTATGAGTGTCTTTCTCAAGGTCCTAGGAGGTTCCCTTTGATCCTAGGAGGTTCCCTTTGATAATCAAGGAAGATAGTACCCTGATTTCAGTATCTGTGTGAATGTAACAGTTTAAATCCTATATGTGCCAATTAGCAGACACACATGTCCGAATCCAGTTCAGTGGAGTTGAATTCAATCTCTCCTGTTCTTGTCACAGTCTTCATAAAGTCTTCCTTGTCTTTGTAACTTGTCTGGTGTAGTTTTTCATTAACAATCAAAAATCAGATTGCCTCATCTAAAAAATTGCCAAAATTTGCTCACTTTTGTTCTCATTCATGTTTGAGTTTACAAAATATTAATGAAAGGATGGGTAACATTTATTTATGATCTATTGATATAATTCTAGAGAGGACTAGGACTGAAAAAAAAGAGAGATTTTCTTGGTTTATTTCTACCTCTCCCAAAATAAAAATTCATAAATTTAAAAATCTTTATAAACCTATGATTGTTGCCATACAATAATAGTTCCTTATCACTTGCAAAGCTTGGAATGACTTTTCTCTGTATATGAATGTAGTTTTAATTACTTTAAATATGTATGTCTCAGGATTTTCTAGCCATAATTTAAAATAATATGACTACCATGAAATTACAAGTCCCATGTAAATGCAATACAAGTGGAAGCTTTTTGGTAAATTAAATACCTAAGAACTCACATCTAGGGTCATTTATCTTCACCATCAAAACAAAGAAGAGATGTGAGCAATTTTTACAATGAACTAGATAACTGTGCATGAATGTTCTGTATATTGATTGCTAAAATTAGAGTACTGGATTTAAATTATACAATTTGAAAATGCATTTATACAAATTAGAATTTGTATGACTTTAATTGAAATNTATCCCTATTTGTATATTTAGTTTGAACTTTGTATTATTAATTTTATGTTGTTAAATGCTATTATTCTGCAATAAAATACATACTTTTTATCAGATGACTTTTGTTTATATGTTTATTATTTTGAGAATATATTTTTATGCTTGTTTTAAATTCTTGAAGAATTGATTTATAACTGGTTTTGCTTAAATATTAACAGGTGGGAAAAAATAGAAATGAAGAAAATAAAAAGAAAAGAGTTGGTATAAAAGACACTAACACCAGACAATAATACTATACACACAGACACACACAATTATACATTGAACTTCCCTGGTTGCTGAGATGGTAAAGAATTTGCCTGCAATGCAGGAGACCCAGGGTTGATTCCTGGGTTGGGAAGATTCTCTGGAAAGGTGTATAGCTACCCACGCCAATATTCTCGCTTGGAAAATTCCATGGACAGAGGAGCCTGGTGGGCTATAGTCCATGGATTTGCAAAGAGTTGCATACTACTAAATGAATAACACTTTCACTTTCAACCCTGCTGAACAATAGATGTGAAAGCCCTCAAAAAAATATAGAGAATCTGATACCAAAATACATTAAAAGGAAGGATCAGACACCGTGATCAAAAGAGATTTATCTCAAAGATTCAAGAATGGTTCAACAGTCAATTCAAGAATGGTTCAACAGTGTTATTAACAAACTATTAAGTAAAGTAACAAAATAAAGAGTAAAAATCATATAATTACCTCAATAGATACAGGAAAAGTGTTTGACAAAAATTCAAACTTAATCTCAACAAAGTGGGTGTAGAGGGAACATACCTCAAAATAATAAAGATCATATATGAAAAGCCTACACCTGATATCATACTCAATGGTAAAAAGCTGAAAGATTTTCCTTAAAGATCAGGAACAAGACAAGGATGTCCACTACTGCCACTTTCATTCAACATAGTTGTGGAAGTCCTAGGCAGAGCAATCAGGAAAGAAAATAAACATAAGTAATACAATTTAGAAATAAGCAAGAAAAACTGTCACTATTTGTATATGACATAATATTACATGTGGGCTTCCCTGGTAGTTCAGCTGATAAAGAATCCACCTGCAATATAGGGGACCCTGGTTCAATTCCTGGGTTGGGAAGATCTGCTGGAGAAGGGATAGACTACACACTCCAATATTCTTGGGCTTCTCTACTGGCTCAGTTGGTAAAGAATCCACCTGTAATATGGGAGACCTTGGTTCAGTCCCTAGGCTGGGAAGATCCCCTGGAGAAGGGAACCCACTCCAGTATTCTGGCTTGAAGAATTCTATGGACTGTATAGTCCATGGAGTAGCAAAGAGTCAGGCATGACTGAGCTACTTTCACTTTTCACTAATATTATATAGAGAAAATGCTGATAAAGCCAGTAAAAAATTGTTAGAACTAATAAACAATTTCAGTAAAGTTGCAGAATACAAAATTGATATGCAAAAATGTGTTGCATTTTTGTGCACTTATAATAAGCTAGCAGAAATTAAGAAAATCTGAATTACAACTGAATCCAAAAGAACACAAAACAGGACTGTAATTAGCCAAAAAATTGAAAGACCTGCACACTGAAAATTATGACATTAATGAAATATATTTAAGAAGACACAAATAAGTGGGAAGATATTCCATGCTCATAGATTGGAAGAAATAATATTTATAAAACATCCATACTGCCTAAAGAAATCTACAGATTCAATGAGATCACTATTAAGACACCAAAGGAATTTTTCCCAGAAACAGAAAAAGCAATCTTAAAATTTGTATATAACCACAAAGACTCCAAATAGCTAAAGTAATCTTCAGGAAGAAGAAGAAATTTAGAGACATCTCGCTCCCTGATTTGAAGCTATACTACAAAGCTATAGTAACCAAGATTAATACAGCATTGATACAAAAACAGAAATATAACTCAATCACACAGAAGAGAGCTCAGAAATAAACCACTGGCTTTACTGCCAATTAATTCAACAGAAGAACCAAGAATATGTGATGGATAAAATGCATTCCCTTCAATAAACTGTGTCAGAAAATTGGACAGTCACATACAAAATAATTAATTTAGATCACTACCTCCCACCATAAGGAAAAATTAACTCAAAATGGATTAAAGACTTGAATGTGAGACTTGAAACCATAAAAATACAAACAAGAAAACATAGTTAATTACCCCCTCCTTGACATAGGTCTTTGCAATGATTTTTTTTAATCTGACATCAAGAGCAAAAGTAAAAATATGGATCTGTATCAAGCTAAAAAGCCTGGACAACAAAAGAAGTCAGCAACAAAATGAAAGGTATATACCAAATGGGAAAAATACCCATAAATCATAAATCTGATAAGAGGTTATCGGATATATGAAATCATATATCTGCTATCAAAAATATAATATTACTCATACAACTCAATAGCAAAAGAGATGATTTTTAAAAAATGGTCATAAAATCTAAATAGACATTTTTCTGAGGAATACTTATTGATGGTCAACAGGTACATGGAAAAGTGCTCTTTATCATTAAGCATCAGAGAGATTCAAGCAAAAGCACAATGAGATACAAGTGCATACCTGTTAGAATGGTTATTGTTTAAAAAAAAGGCGTTTATATGTATATTTATATGTGTAAACAAATGGTATATATACATGTGCTGGGCTGTACTTAGTCACTCAGCTCACTCATGTCAGACTCTTTGTGACCCTATGGATTGTAGCCTGCCAGGTTCCTCTCTCTATGGGGATTCTCCAGGCAAGAATACTGTAGTGAGTTGTCATGCCCTCCTCCAGGGGATCTTCCCAACCCAGGAATTGAATCTAGGTCTTCTGCATTGCAGGCAGATTCTTTATCTTCTAAGCTACCAGGAAAGCCCGAGAATACTGGGTAGGTAGTTAATCTCTTCTCCAGGGGATTTTCCCAATCCAGGAATTAAACTGGGGTCTCCTACATTACAGGTGCATTGTTCTTAACAGCTGAGCTACCAGGGAAGCCCGAATATGTTTAATATATATGTATGTATAAACATACAATGGAGAAGGCAATGACACCCCACTCCAGTACTCTTGCCTGGAAAATCCTGTCAATGGAGGAGCCTGGTAAGTTGCAGTGCATGGGCTCGCGAAGAGTCGGACATGACTGAACAACTTCCCTTTCACTTTTCACTTTCATGCATTGGAGAAGGAAATGGCAACCCCCTCCAGTGTTCTTGCCTGGAGAATCCCAGGGACAGGGGAACCTGGTGGGCTGCCGTCCATGGGGTCACACAGAGTCGGACACAACTGAAGCATCTTAGCAGCAGCAACAGCAGCATAAACATACAAAGAACAGATTGGTGGTTGCTAGTGGCTGGGGTAAGTGTGGGAGAAATGGATATACTTTCTTTGTGTTTCTTTTTAAATTTAATTTTTAAAAAAATTCCCAAAAAATGTAATAGTGAAAATATCTTAAGAGGAATCTTACAAATCCATTGGCTTTTTTTTTCTATTGCTACCCTAGCCTTTGATGCAAATAATACTCAAAATAAAAAGTAATTCTTATCCTTTTATATTTGTGCCCTTTCTTTTAAAAATAAACTTTTAGGACTCAGCAACCATGCTACATGGTCCAGCAGCATCTTTGGGATTGGTTCAAGTCACAGTGAGGACATGGCCCTGTGGTCATATGTGTCTGCATCATTTCCAAAGGCTCTGTGGTAGGCATGTTAGATTGGGGAAACATAAGAAAAAGCTAATGACTTAACTTAGAATCTCAGGTCTGAAACTTAGCAGTATATCTGGAAAAAGGTAATAAGGGAAGTCATTATGTATAAGGCACAAAGTAGGACTATTAACATTGACAAAGAAGCATTTCAGTCAAGACACGTCCCATTCTGTTTAACAGAGGAATGTGTCAGATCTTGTCCCTGGGAGCATCCTCTGGACCCAAGCATCCAGTGTCATCTTTGTGATTCTGGATTTTCATATGAGTTAGAGGCCTCTCTCCCATACTTCATCTCATGCCTCAGTATTAGATTTCTGCTTTATAACCTCTGTTTTGACTTAGCTGAGATATCTGTTTCAATTTAGTATAAATAGATTTAAAGGTAACACAACAAGTTTATAGATAATGGGGGATACTGCATGAGCATTTCAGTTCACTAGAGTTCAGTTCAGTTCAGTTCATTGGCTCAGTCCTGTCCGACTCTTTGCAGCCCCATGAATCGCAGCACGCCAGGCCTCCATGTCCATCACCAACTCCCGTAGTTCACTCAGACTCACGTCCATCGAGTTAGTGATGCCATCCAGCCATCTCATCCTGGGTCATCCCCTTCTCCTCCTGCCCCCAATCCCTCCCAGCATCATAATCCTTTCCAATGAGTCAACTCTTCGCATGAGGTGGCCAAAGTACTGGAGTTTCAGCTTTAGCATCATTCCTTCCAAAGAAATCCCAGGGCTGATCTCCTTCACAATGGACTGGTTGGATCTCCTTGCAGTCCAAGGGACTCTCAAGAGTCTTCTCCAACACCACAGTTCAAAAGCATCAATTCTTCAGCGCTCAGTCTCCTTCACAGTCCAACTCTCACATCCACACATGACTACTGGAAAAACCATAGCCTTGACTAAATGGACCTTAGTCGGCAAATAATGTCTCTGCTTTTGAATACACTATCTAAGTTGCTGTGAAAAGAAGAGAAGCGAAAAGCAAAGGAGAAAAGGAAAGATATAAGCATCTGAATGCAGAGTTCCAAAGAATAGCAAGAAGAGATAAGAAAGCCTTCTTCAGAGATCAATGCAAAGAAATAGATGAAAAGAACAGAATGGGCAAGAGTAGAGATCTCTTCAAGAAAACTAGAGATACCAAGGGAACATTTCATGCAAAGATGGGCTTGATAAAGGACAGAAATAGTTTGGACCTAACAGAAGCAGAAGATATTAAGAAGAGGTGGCAAGAATACACAGAAGAACTGTACAAAAAAGGTCTTCACGACTTGGATAATCACGATGGTGTGATCACTCATCTAGAGCCAGACATCCTGGAAAGTGAAGTCAAGTGGGCCTTAGAAAGCATCACTACAAACAAAGCTAGTGGAGGTGATGGAATTCCAGTAGAGCTATTTCACATCCTGAAAGATGATGCTGTGAAAGTGCTGCACTCAATATGCTAGCAAATTTGGAAAACTCAGCAGTGACCACAGGACTGGAAAAGGTCAGTTTTCATTCCAATCCCAAAGAAAGACAATGCCAAAGAATGCTCAAACTACCGCACAATTG
>SJYQ01000253.1:169175-184037 GCA_006410935.1 Redunca redunca | reverse complement strand
AGTTAATCACTGACTTTTTGTATCATTTTGAATAGTGTAAACACAAAAGATTTTATTCTCCTTCCGGCACTGGGGAGAAGTCTAGAATTGGTGGCTTGACAATATCTGTAGAAAGCTAGGATTTTCTCTCTCCTTCACTCCTGCTTTTCATTCTCCAAGTTAACTCTTGATCAAAATAACTATTGTACAGTCATAACATGCCACACAAACTGAAAGGAACAAATTGGAATGAGAGGAATAAGCATTTCTGAAAATTCTGACCTCAGTTTTAATCTTATTTTTAAAAAACAATCATATTTAAATAGATTGGAATTCATTTAAGTTCATTAATTAAACCCTTCCTTCCTTTTTTTTTTTTTTGCATAACAAACTTCTTTAAAATTAAATGACTTGAAAGAGAAAAACCTATTCACTTATGATTCTGGAGGTCAGTATTTCAGCCTCAACTCAATTAGCCATTCTTTTCCATGCCATTTGCTTTGTTGCATTCTGCTGCTCAGTGCACGGGACCTAAAGTTCTAGGAGTCTTTGTTCACGTCAATAGGGCATGTGCATCAGTGCTCTTTCACAAGGCCATTCTCTCTTCACCTTGGTCTTGGGTTTCCTTGAAAGTGAAAGTCGCTGTCATGTCCCACTCTTTGCTATCCCATGGACTGTGTAGCCTGGCTGGCTCCTCCATGCATGGAATTTTCAGGGCAAGAGTACTGAAGTGGGTTCCCATTTCCTTCTCCAGGGGATCTTTCCTATCCAGGGATCAAACACAGGTCTCCTGCATTGCAGGCAGATTCTTTCCCAACTAAGCCACTACAGCACAGTAATGGTTGAGCATCTGGATTTCTTACATGTCACGCAGCTTGCATTTTTATTTTATCACATCTTTCAAAAAATTTTATAACTTCCCATTTACAGATGCATTCTTATATACTTACAGTTCTACAGGATTTTTCCTCTTACAGCTGGTACATTTTTATGGGCAAGCTAATAAGGGTATTTAATTATACTGCTGATACAGTGAATGCAATCTTTCAGATCTTTCACTGTATTTTCTAAATATTTATTGATGGAATCAGAAGTACCCCTGCTTGCATATTCCTCTTGAATCCAAAATATTTCTCAATTATAGTGCTTTTTAATTGAGATCTTTATATTTTCTTGATATGCAATTATATCATTTGCAAATTATAATTGACTTTTTCTATTCTTGTATATTATTGACTTTATTAGTACTATTATGGTTCAGTTCAGTTCAGTTCAGTCACTCAGTCGTGTCCGACTCTTTGTGGTTAATTTCAAAACAAACAGATTACTTGAGGTCATGAATGATTTAATTTTATGCAGCACTTTTATTGGGAATCATTTATGCCACTATGCAAAGCTATGTATACATATTTATATATATATATATCTTCTGTATATACTGTATCCTTTTAAGTATTTTATAATTTGAAACTATGAAACTAAGGAGAAATGAGTAAAATGAAAATTGTTTGCTTAAGAAAGTCCTCTTTATTTTCTTAGGATAGGATAGACTTTTGTTTTTCCAATCATAGTAAATTCTATACATAAACTATTTTTTATATTGTTATAAACTATTTTGTTCAGATTCATGGAAAGATATTTTAGTTTCTAATGCAGCATACCTCAGGACAAAGTCAGCAGGTACATGGGATCACTAAGAACTTGAAACATGACCAGTTTGAGTTGCAATGAAGTACATCAAATATAAAGTCTATTATAGGCAACACAGAAAAGCAAAAGATCTTAACAACATTTATAGTAATCAACATTAATCTTTGATATATTGACTTAATATGTATATTTTAAATTAAGTATTATAGGTTCCTTTTTATATTTTTCATCTAGGTACTAGGAAATCTGAAATTACACATGTGTATGGAATTAGAATTCAATTCAATAGCACAGTTCTAGAGGGCTTATTTTTTTTAAACTAAGATGATATTCATGCAGCATAAAATTAAACATCTTAAAGCGTACAATTCAATGGATTTAGTGCATTCACAGTGCTGTGCAACCAACATGTCTCTGTTCCAAAAATTTTTATTTTCTCAAAATACCCTGTATCTTATACATCTTTCCCTCATCCCCTGACATCCACTAATCTGCTTTCTGTGTCTATAAATTTAGGTGTTTCATGTAAAAAGAGTCTTTCAATATGTGACCTTTTTGCAAAACTTTTGCAAACTTTTTTGACCTTTTGACAATTCCAATTGTCACTGAAATTCAATATTCATACAGCTTATAAAATGTATCAGAATGTCATTTATTTTTAAGGTTGAAAAATATTCTAATGTGTGGATCTGCAATTCCTTTATCTATTTGTATGTGTTCTTTGAGGAACTGTGTATTCAAATGCTTTGCCCATTTTAACAGAATTTTTTGTCTTTCTGTTGTTGAATCATAAGAGCTATTCATGTATTCTAATGCAAAACTAGTATTCAGATCCATCATTTGAAAATTTTTCTCCCTTCCTATAGGTTACCTTTTCACTTTGTTAATACTGTTTGCAGAATAACAGTTTTTAAAGATCTATTATCTACTTTTGTTGTTTTGTTTTTCTCACGTTGTGTGTGTTTGTGTCAAATGAATGAATGCACTGTGAAATTCAATTTCTTGAGGATTAACCTCCATGTTTTATTCTAATTGTTGTATAGCTCTAAGTCTTTGTTTAGACCATTGACCCATTTTGAGTCAATTTTATGTCTGGAATGAGGTTGGGGGTTATCTTTCTCATGTAACTGTCCTTCTCAGCACCATTTGTTGACATGATTATTTTCCTGATTGGATGATCTTGTAACACTTGACCAAAATAAATTGGTTAGAGGTCTGGATTTATTTGAGGACTTTTAATTTTACTGCATTGAATCATATGTCTATTCTTATTCCAATAACACACTGTTTTGATTGGTTAAGCTTTAGAAACTGAGAACTGACCTTTTATTTCCTAAAGACTCACACTCTTTTCCTTTCTCACCATTGTTTTCGCTATGGGGGAACTTTGACAGTTGTATTTATGAAAAGTACAAAAAAGGGCACTGGAATTTTGATAGGAATTACACTGAATTTTCAGAAGAGTTGGTTATCATTTACATGTTAACAGTATTCAATTCTTTCAATTCAAATAAGTGATGTCTTTCCATTTACTAACATTTTCTTTAAATTCTTTTGACAGTATGTTATAGTTTTCAGTACCCAAGTCTTTAAGATAGTGGTTAAAATTATTTCTTAGATATTTTACTATTTTAAATGAAATCATAAAAGAATATTTTCTTAATTTACTGCTTGGATTGTTCACTGATGGTAGACAGAAACACAGTTTCTGTTTCTAGTTTCTTTGTGTTGAGTTTTTATCATGCAATTTTGCTGAATTTGTTCATTAGGTCTAGTAATTTTTTTTATGATTCCTTGGAACTTTTTATAGATAAGATCATAGTATCTGCAAATACCAGTGGTGAAAACGAACATGTTTGTCTTTTTTCTGAACTTGGGAGGAAAGCTTTCAATTTTCACCATTGAATATGATTTTGTCTTTGTGATTTTCGTAAATGCCCTTTATTATGTAAAGGAAATTCCATCAATTCCTAATTTGGTGAGTGCTTTTTAATCATGAAAGAATATTGAGCTTTGTTAAATGTTTTGTCCACATTTGTTGAGATGTGGAGGTTGTTTTTAATTTACTTTCATTCTATTAATGTGTGCTATTACATTGACTGATTTTCTTATGCTGAATCAGCTGTTTGGGACTGAATTATGTCTCCTCTAATTTTATATCTGGGATTGAATTATGTCTCTTCTAAGTTTATATCTAGAAGACCTAACCACCACTATCTCAGAATGGGACTGTATTTGAAGACAGGGCCTTTAAAGAGGTAATTTAATTAAAAAGAGACCTTTAGTTCAGTTCAGTTCAGTCCCTCAGTTGTGTCCAACTTGTTACAACGTCGGGGACTGCCACATGCCAGGCTTCTCTGTCCATCACACACTCCTGGAGTTTGCTCAAACTCATGTTGCTGGAGTCGGTGAAGCCATCCAACCATCTCATACTCTGTCATCCCCTTTTTCCAAGGCGTAAACCATTCAGTATCATGGTAATCCAAGTCTATGCCCCGACCAGTAATGCTGAAGAAGCTGAAGTTGAATACTTCTATGCAGACCTACAAGACCTTCTAGAACTAACACCCAAAAAGATGTCCTTTTCTTTATAGGGGACTGGAAGGCAAAAGTAGGAAGTCAAGAGATACATGGAAAGAGGCAAATTTGGCCTTGGAATAGAGAATGAAGCAGGGAAAAGGCTAATAGAGTTTTGCCAAGACAACACACTGGACATAACAAAAGCCCTCTTCCAACAACACAAGAGAAGACTCTACACATGGACATCATCATGTGCTGCTGCTGCTGTTAAGTCGTTTCAGTCGTGTCGGACTCTGTGCGACCCCATAGACAGCAGCCCACCAGGCTCCCCCATCCCTGGGATTCTCCAGGCAAGAACACTGGAGTGGGTTGCTATTTCCTTCTCCAATGCATGAAAGTGAAAAGTGAAAGTGAAGTCGCTCAGTCTTGTTCGACTCTTAGCGACCCATGGACTGCAGCCTACCAGGCTCCTCTGCCCATGGGATTTTCCAGGCAAGAGTACTAGAGTGGGGTGCCATTGCCTTTTCCATATCATCATGTGGCCAACACCAAAATCAGATTGATTATATCCTTTGCAGCCAAAGATGGAGAAGCTTTATACAGTCATCAAAAACAAGACTGGGAGCTGACTGTGACTCAGATCACAAACTCCTTATTGCCAAATTCAGACTTAAACCAAAGAAAGTAGGGAAAACCACTAGACCATTCAGGTATGACCTAAATCAAATCCCTTACAATTATACAGTGGAAGTCACAAATAGATTCAAGGGACTGGATCTGATACAGAGAATGCCTGAGAAACTATGGATGGAGGTTCATGACATTGTACAGAAGGCAGTGTTCAAGACCATCCCCCCAAAAATGAAATGCATAAAGGCAAAATTGTTGCCTGAAGAGGCATTAGAAATAGCTGTGAAAAGAAGAGAAGCCAGAAGCAAAGGAGAACAGCTAAGATATACCCATTTGAATGGACAGTTCCAAAGGATACAAAGGAGAGATAAGAAAGCCATTCTCAGTGATCAGTGCAAAAAAAGAGAAGAAAACAATAGAATGGGAAAAACGAGAGATCTCTTCAAGAAAATTAGAGATACCAAGGGAATATTTCATGCAAAGATGGGCACAATAAAGGACAGAAATGGTATGGACCTAACAAAAGCAGAAGATATTAAGAAGTGGCAAGAATACATAGAAGAACTATACAAAAAAGATCTTCATGACCTAGATAATGATGGTGTGATCATTCATTTAGAATAAGACATTGTGGAGTGTGAAGTCAAATGGGCCTTAGGAAGGATCACTGTGAACAAATCTAGTGGATGTGATGAAATTCCAGCTGAGCTATTTCAATCTTAAAAGATGATGCTATGAAAGTGCTGCACTCAATATGCCAGCAAATTTGGAAAATTCAGCAATGGCTGCAGGACTGGAAAATGTCAATTTTCATTCCAATCCCAAAGAAAGGCAGTGCCAATGAATGTTCAAACAACCACACACATCTCACATGCTAGTAAAATAATGCTTAATATTCTCCAAACCAGGCTTCAACAGATGTGAACCGTGAACTTCCTGATGTTCAAGCTGGATTTAGAAAAGTCAGAGGAGCCAGAGATCAAATTGCCAACATCTGTTGGATAATCAAAAAAGCAAGAGACTTCCAGAAAAACATCTACTTCTACTTTATTGACTATGCCAAAGCTTTTACTGTGTGTGTCAAAACAAATGTTGGAAAATTCTTCAAGAGTTGGGAAAACCAGACTACCTGACCTGGCTCCTGAGAAATCTGAATGGAAGTCAAGAAGCAACAATTAGAAGTGGACATGGAAAAGTGGACTGGTGCCAAATCACAAAAGGAGTACATCAAGGCTGTATTTTGTCACCATGCTTATTTAATTCATATGCGGAGTACATCATGAGAAACGCTGGGCTGGAAGAAGCACAAGCTGGAATCAAGACTGCTGGGAGAAATATCAGTAACCTCAGGTATGCAGATGACACCACCCTTATGGCAGAAAGCGAAGAACTAAAGAGCCTCTTGATTATAGAGAAAGAGGAGCATGAAAAAGTTGGTTTAAAATGCAACATTCAGAAAACTAAGATCATGACAACTGGTCCCATCACTTCATGGCAAAGAGATGGGGAAACAATGGAATCAGTGACAGACTTTAATTTTTTGGACTCCAAAATCACCACAGATTTTGACTGCAGCCATGAAATTAAGAGATGCTTGCTCACTGGAAGAAAAGTTATGACCAACCTGACAGCATATTAGAAAACAGAGACATTACTTTGCCAACAAAGATCCATCTAGTCAAGGCTATGGTTTTTCCAGTAGTTATGTTGGAGAATATGAGTTAGATTCTATAGAAAGCTGAGCACCGAAGAATTGAACTGTGGTGTTGGAGAAGACTCTTGAGAGTCCCTTGGACAGCAAAGAGATCCAACCAGTTCATTCTAGAGAAAATCAGTCCTGAATATTCATTGGAAGGACTGATGGTGAAGCTGAAACTCCAATACTTTGGCCACCTGATGCAAATAACTGACTCATTTGAAAAGACCCTGATGCTGGGAAAGCTTGAAGGCGGGAGGAGAAGGGGATGACAGAGGATGAGATGGCTGGATGGCATCACTGACTCAGTGGACATGAGTTTGAGTGACTCCCAGAGTTGGTGATGGACAGGGAGGCCTGCTGTGCTGCAGTCCATCGGACCACAAAGGATCGGACATGACTGAGCGACTGAAGTGAAGTGAACTGAATGAATCTAATATCTGGGCTTCCTCAGAGATGTTTTCTGACATTTTTATTTTTTTCCTATGTGAAATTGATATCTTCTGGTTTGTTTTGATACTTTTTCTTTTTTGTTGAGCATTGAACATCTTTAATATTATAATGGGTTGTCTCTGGAAATCAAATTATCCTCCCTTCCTAGAAATTACTGATACTACTTATTACTGATGCAAGGTTTTCATTTGCTTAGTGACTTTTGTAGGCTTTTTTACTTTCATGTTCGCAAATACTTCATTCCTTGTCATGCATGCTGCTGCTACTGCTGCTAAGTCACTTCAGTCATGTCCGACTCTGTGTGACCCCATAGACGGCAGTCCACCAGGCTCTCCCGTCCCTGGGATTCTCCAGGCAAGATCGCTGGAGTGGGTTGCCATTTCCTTCTCCAACCTTGTCATGCATAATCACTGATATCTTTGTTTTGTTATCTCTACAGTCATCTAGTGACTTTACACTGATTTCCTTAAATTCCTGGGCCTAATATAGAAGTAAGCAAAAACGATGGTTTTTAAATTATTTTTACAAATGCTACCAAGGAATCCATTTGAGCCAACCTCTGCACCAGTCACCCAGCAAACCAATAGGCAAATCAACATGAAACTCTTATCTCTATAGGATAAAGTCCATACTGTCCAACCAGGCCGCAGCAAGCCACACCTTGAATGTGTATGCAACTGTTCACACAGTTGGCTTCTGTGAAGCTGTCGAATAGAAATTCCTCATAATTTACCAACCCTTTTATTTCTCAATTACTCTCCTGGGTACTACAATTGTTCTACTAGAATCAAGAGTCCTGATAGTTGATTTTGACAATTCTTATTGAGCAATTAGCCCAATAATGATTTCAATGAAGAGACTATTTCTTAGAGCTTCCTACTCTACCATCTTCTATGACATTCTGAAAGGAGATTGGGAATCAGTATTGAAAAACAGTGGCCTATAAAAAGATCTAAATATTGAAGTTCACAGCTATAATAAGCATTTGGAGGAGAGCAAGGAATAGGAGAGAGTGAACTGAGCAGTAGAAGCAATTTGATGCAAAAATCAAAGCTCCAAAGAACAAGAAAGAAACATAAAAAGTGTGAGGAGCAGCAAAACAAATAGGAAACTTAATTTTAAGTTCTCTGTTTATCTTTAAATAACTGACTGATTTCAACACATCATCTACTATCTGAAACTCTTGCTTTTTAATTTCAAAATAATGGAACTATGATTTCTTTCTATTTTTCCTTTCACCCACATAGCTTTGAAAATTAAATGTTTAAAAACCNACATGATAAAGAGAAAGATTTCTTTTTAATATGTATGTTTCAGTTACATATTCAGTTACAAATTCTATTAATAATGCTGTAATTTGGAGTTTCTCATTTCTTTAAGTTCTGATTCATTGTTTCCTCCAAATAATGCTAAAATTCTGAACTAATAAACTTTATGGAGGCATACACTTGCTATCTGAAATTGAGACTGAATTAATCTTGTGTTCATTTGGTTTATCTCTTTCTAATGCAATATGAAAGTAATCACATTTTAAAACCACAAAAATATCATTTAGTCTACAGACTGTGTTTCAAGTTTAATGAGTCTCATCATAGGCATATATGCACATTTGGATGCGGCAGAGCATCAACTAAGAAAAAATCAGTTGAGTTCAGCCGCTTAGTCATGTCCAACTCTTTCCAACCCACGGAATGCAAAAATACCAGGCCTCCCTGTCCATCACCAACTCCCGCAGTTTATTCAAACTCATGTACGTTGAGTCAGTGATGCCATCCAACAATCTCATCCTTGGTCGTCCCCTTCTCCTCCCGCCTTCAATCTTTCCCAGCACCAGGGTCTTTCCAATGAGTCAGTTCTTCACATCAGGTGGCCAAAGTATTGAGGTTCGGCTTCGACATCAGTCCTACCAGTGAATATTCAGGATTGATTTCCTTTAGGATGGACTGGTTGGATCTCCTTGCAGAACAAAGGACTCCACAAATGTTCTCCACACCACAGTTCAAAAGCATCAGTTCTTCAGTACTCAGCTTTCTTTATAGTCCAACTCACATCCATACATGACTACTGGAAAAACCATAGCTTTGACCATACAGACATTTGTTAGCAAAGTAATGTCTCTGCTTTTTAATATGCTGTCTAGGTTGGTCATAACTATTCTTCCAAGGAGCAAGTGTCTTTTAATTTATGGCTGCAGTCACCATCTGCAGTGATTTTGAACCCCTAAAATAAAGTCTGACACTTTCCACTGTTTCTCCATCTATTTGCCATGAAGTAATGGGACTGGATGTCATGATTTTTGTTTTCTGAATGTTGAGCTTTAAGACAACTTTTTCACTCTCCTCTTTCACTTTCATCAAGAGGCTTTTAGTTCTTCTTCGCTTTCTGCCATAAGGGTGATGTCATCTGCATATCTGAGGTTATTGATATTTCTCCCGGCAATCTTGATTCCAGCTGTGCTTTATCCAGCCCAGCGTTTCTCATGATATCCTCTGCATATAAGCTAAATAGGCAGGGCGACAATATACAGCCTTGATGTACTCCTTTTCCTATTTGGAACCAGTCTTGTGTTCCATGTCCAGTTCTAACTGTTGCTTCCTTACCCGCATACAGACTTCTCAAGGGGCAGGTCTCAAGGGACAGGTATTCCCATCCCTTTAAGAATTTTCCAAGGTTTTTCCTGGAAGAAAGTCTTTGGAGTGTCATTAAGCAAAAGTAGATATTTTTCTGGAGGTCTCTTGTTTTTTCTATGATTCAACAGATATTGGCAATTTTAACTCTGGTTCCTCTGCCTTTTCTAAATCCAACTTGAATATCCGAAAGTTCACAGTTCACATACTTCTGAAGCTGGCTTGGAGAATTTTGAGCATTACTTTGCTAGGGTGTGAGATGAATGCAATTGTGTAGTAGTTTGAATGTTCTTTGCATTGTCTTTCTTTGGGATTAGAATGAAAACTGACCTTTACCAGTCCTGCGGTCACTGCTAAGTTTTCCAAATTTGCTGGCATATAGAGTGCAGCACTTTCACAGCATCAGCTTATAAGATTTGAAATAGCTCAACTAGAATTCCATCACGTATGCTAGCTTTGATCGTAATGATGCTTCCTAAGGCCCACTTGACCTCACATTCCAGGATGTCTGGCTCTAGGTGAGTGGTCACAACACTGTGATTATCTGAGATGTGAAAATCTTTTTGTATAGTTCTTCTGTGTATTCTTGCCATCTCTTCTTAATATCTTCCGCTTCTGTTAGGTCCATACCATTTCTGTCCTTTATTGAGCCCAGGTTTGTATGAAATATTCTCTTGTTATCTCTAATTTTCTTGAAGAGATCTCTAGTCTTTCCCTTTCTATTGTTTTCTTCTATTTCTTTGCATTGATCACTGAGAATGGCTTTCTTATCTCTCCTTGCTATCCTTTGAAAAGCTGCATTCAGATGGGTATATCTTTCCTTTTTTCTTTTGCTTTTTGCTTCTCTTCTTTTCACAGCTATTTGTAAGGCCTCCTCAGACAGCCATTATGCTTTTTTGCATTTCTTTTTTTGGGGATGGTCTTGATTCTTGTCTCCTGTACAATGTCAGGAATCTCGGTCCATAGTTCCTCAGGCACTCTGTCTATTAGATCTAGTCCCTTAAATCTATTTATCATTTCCACTGTATAATCTTAAGGGATTTGATTTAGGTCATACCTGAATGGTCTAGTGGTTTTCCCTACTTTCTTCAAGTCTGAATTTGGCAATAAGGAGTTCATGATCTGAGCCACAGTCAGCTTCCGGTCTTGTTTTTGCTGACTGTATAGAGCTTCTCCATCTTTGACTGCAAAGGTTATAATCAATCTGATTTTGGTGTTGGCTATCTGGTGATGTCCATGTGTAGAGTCTTCTCTTGTGTTGTTGGAGGAGGGTGTTTGCTATCACCAGTGCATTCTCTTGGCAAAACTCTGTTAACCTTTTCCCTCTACATTCTGTACTCCAAGGCCAAATTTGCCTTTTACTCCAGGTATTTCTTGATTTGCTACTTTTGCATTCCGGTCCCCTATAATGAAAAGGATATGTTTTTTGTGTGGTAGTTCTAGAATGTCTTATAGGTCTGAATAGAACCATTCAACTTTAGCTTCTTCAGCATTAATGGTCAGGGCATAGACTTGGATTACCATGATATTGAATGGTTTGCCTTGGAAATGAATAGAGATCATTCTGTCGTTTTTGAGATTGCATCCAACTACTGCATTTTGGACTCTTTTTGAGTATGATGGCTACTCCAATTCTTCTAAGGGATTCTTGCTCACTGTAGTAGATATAATGGTCATCTGAGTTAAATTCACGCGTTCCAGTCCACTTTAGTTCGCTGATTTTTAAAATGTAGACATTCACTCTTGTCATCTCCTGTTTGACAACTTCCAATTTGTCTTGATTCACGGACCTAACATTCCAGGTTCCTATGCAATATTGCTCTTTACAGCAACAGACCTTGCTTCCATCACCTGTCACATCCACAACTGGGTGTTATTTTTGCTTTGACTCCGTCTCTTCATTCTTTCTGTATTCTCTACTGTTCTCCAGTAGTATATTGGGTACCTACCGACCTGGGGAGTTCATCTTTCTGTGTCTTATTTTTTTGCCTTTTCATACTGTTCATGGGTTTCTCAAGGCAAGAATACTGAAGTGGTTTGCCATTCCTTCTCCAGCGGACCACATTATGTCAAAACTCTTCACCATGACCCATCCATCTTAGTTGGCCCTGCATTGCATGGCTTAAAATTTCATTGAGTTAGACAAGGCCATGGTCCATGTGATTAGATTGGTTTCAGTTCAGTTCAGTTCAGTCACTCAGTCGTGTCCGACTCTTTGTGACCCCATGAATCGCAGCACGTCAGGCCTCCCTATCCATCACCATCTCCTGGAGTTCACTCAGACTCACGTCCATCAAGTCCATGATGCTATCCAGCCATCTCATCCTCTGTTGTCCCCTTCTCCTCCTGCCCCCAATCCCTCCCAGCATCAGAGTCTTTTCCAATGAGTCAACTCTTCGCATGAGGTGGCCAAAGTACTGGAGCTTCAGCTTTAGCATCATTCCTTCCAAAGAAATCCCAGGGTTGATCTCCTTCAGAATGGACTGGTTAGTTTCCTGTAATTGTGGTTTTCAGTCTGTCTGCCCTCTGTTGGAGAAGGATAAGAGGCTTATGGAAGCTTCCTGGTGGGAGACACTGCAAGGGAAACTGGGTCTTGTTCTGATGGGTGAGGCCATGCTCAGTAAATCGTTAATCCAATTTTCTGTTGATTGGTGGAGAAAAAATAATATGTACTTTATTGAAATATTGTTTATCAATTATTTTAATTTTTCTTCATATGGGTGATAAAGTCTCCAAGATACTTAAAGTTCATTGAAATTAATATTTTGCATTTTCTTAAATGTTAAAACTGTCTTTCTCACTTATAAAAAAAATATTAGTATGTATTAAAAACTTTTCTCTGAAGTAACTTTCACAAGCAAAACTGAAGCTAATGTTTTTCCTCCAAGAAAACACATGAATATTTTAATATCTGATTAAAGAATTGAGAAACCAGCAAATTACCATTTTAGTATCTACTATGAAATTGGAAAAAGTTTTAGGCAAAACTTGGTGTGACTTTTACAAACAATATCACTATGTTTTCATAATGATCATTCATACTCACAAATGGTAATATTCTAAGGAATTCTACATATTTTCTTTCTTGTTCAAAATATAAGGATTTTATTATAAATGCATGTGGTTTAGGGGCAACTCATTTGACATAAACAATTGTTAAGTGATTCATTCAAGCATATTACTCAAACTATGCTTGAATATACTGTGTATGGAATAACCATCTGTTATGAAACAGTTCAAAACTGCTTTTATTTATGTTTCGATATTGGTATAAGAATAGTTATAATGGAGTGTGATTAGATTGATACTATACAGTCATCACTTACATATACATATGTTAATACACTTAATTACAATGGTTTAATATTTAAAAGATGTTATGTTGGTGGGCTTCCCTGGTGATTCAGATGGTAAGGAATCTGCCTGCAATGTGGGAGACACAGGTTTGATCCCTGGATTGGAAAAATACCCTGGAGAAGGGAATGGCAACCTACTTCAATATGCTTGCCTGGAGAATTCCATGGACAGAGGAGCCTGGCAGGCCAGAGTCCATGTGGTTGCAAAGAGTTGGACAAGACTTAGTGACTAACACACACATATAATAGTATATTCTATAATGTGCTTCATTTAAATATGTTTCCAGGTGAATATAAATATATTCTGTCATTGATGGTATTTATGGAGTCATGAATAATGGACTATGGTATTCTCCCACTTAAAGCTATTAATTATTTTCATTGATTTCCAAAATGAAATATAAGCTACAGTATGGCACTGAAATTAATTCTTTAATGACACTCCAGATACAAGTGAAACTACATTAAAATTTAAAAATATTTTTGGATCAAATGAAAGATTAGTGTTCCTGTAGTTGATGGGAAGGGCCAGAGAAACATTACATGTGATGGATCTTCTTCATGGAGACCTATAAGAGGCTTATTAATGTCCATTTATGTACAAGCGGACATAGTTATCCCCCTAAAAGAAGCGTCAACTCGAGGGCATCATTTCAGAGAGAAATTAGGATTTTCTACATTTTCTGTTTTATTTCTTGTGACATTCTACAACGAGAGAATAAAATCAACCATGCTAATTATCAGACTAGATAACAACCATAGATGTGACAAACTTCAAAGGTAATAAATAAGCACTTTTCCCGAGACAACCCTGTTGAATGTGGACACAGTCATCTTCTGTTGAGTGATTTCTCCTGTCATATCACTGTGGTCTCTAGAGCAATTTTGCTGCTCTGCCTTCTACTAAAATTATTATTGACACAGCTAATTGCTCAGTCTCCCTTTCTTAATGAAAGAACCCAATACAAAGCTGAACTCTGCTTCCTCTATTCCTTCCTCAGAAAAAGGGCAACTACACAGTTGTTATTGACTGAATTGCATGCTCACTTCACGTGTTGAAGCCCTAAACCCCAGGACCTCAGAATGTAAGTTTATTTGGAGGTAGGGCTTTTAAAGGTGTAAATGCATTGAACTGGGGCCATTAGGGGGCCCTTGATCCAGTATGACTGGTGCCCTTACACAAAGAGAAGCATCAGCGATGAATGTATACAGGCTGACAATTGAGTGAGGACGCAATGAGAGGGAACCATTTGCAAAGAAAACACCCAAGAGAAACCATACCTGCCAGCACCTTGGATGGATGAGCTTGGCTTTCTAGCCTCTGGAACTGTGAAAAGATACATTTCTGTTGTTTGGCCCCTAAAGCTATGATATTTTGTCACAGTATTCTGAGCTTCCCAAGGATTCTGTGTAGCAACAAGTGAATGGACCTAAATTTGTTTGACTCCAAGTTTGTTCCTGGTGGTCTTTATCTGATTGGCTTTATCATCCATTTTCTGAAGGTCAAAATCATCTCTAAGCTCAGGTAACACTGCTTGAAGTCAAAAGCCGTATTCCATGGCACCTGTGTAGACTTAACTGCCAGTATCTATAAAAAACATTTCTTAAATACAGTAGTTTAAGAATAGAATATGTATTAGCTTATAGTAAAGTATGAAGAACTGACCATAAGCAGTTGTGTGGAAGCAGGTGATAATTATTTAATTTTATACACAGAAAATATGTGATCCTTATTATTTTATCATTGAAATCATCTCATTGTCAGCATCACCCAGCTATCGGGACAGTGCTTCACTGAAAAGGGACATAAGGTAACATAAAAAAATATATGCACAATTACTGACTATCCTTAAATTAACATTATTTTTGCATAGATTCTAGTCTGTGCTATAATATAAACTATTTTATTGTATAACAGTTCTAATGTATTTATTTCACCAAAGATTCATCT
>SJYQ01000253.1:145336-167355 GCA_006410935.1 Redunca redunca | reverse complement strand
ATCATAAATGATAATAATGAATCAGAAAGTAAGAAATTGATTATAATTTATTACTTTATTCTTGAGCTTTTATTTTTATTCATTTTTTTCTTGGCTTTTAGAGTGGAACAGGAAAGTAAAAACCGTATTCGAATAATAGTGATACAGACATATCATTTTATTTTTATTTCAAAACCATTTAATATTCTAAGATATATTTTTAGAATATATGAATAAATGATAATTATTTGCTTATTTTAAGAACATCTGCATACCAGATAGTTAAATAGAAAACCTAGCTCAAAATAGATTCGACAAAATTAAGGAGGCATGCTTTCTACAAGGCAATTAAGAATTACATCTGGTCTGGCTTTAGACATTGATTGCTCAAAGGTTCCAAACTATGTTATCAAACTAGATTTATGACCAAGTGAGATTTATCTTATAAATCTAAGATTGGTTCAACACCTGAAAATCCATTAATGTCATATATCATATCAGTATAATAAAGAAAAAATACACAATCATTTGAATAGATATGGGGAAAATATTTGACACATCCCCCCAATTTTTGTGATGAAAACACTCAATATCTAGAAGTTAGAGGAAAAATTCCTAAGCCTGATTAAGAATATCTGTGAAAATACCACAGCTAGCATCATGCTTAATTTGAAAGACTTAAGCCTTTCCTCCTAAAATCAGGAAAAAGAAACAACAGTTTTCTCTATTATTTGATATTATAGAGAAGATTGAGGTGAATGTGGAGTATGGGATTTCTTTGGAGGATTTTAGAAAACTTCTAAAATTGATTGTGGTATAGGTTGCACAGTTCTGTGTATATACTAAGGAGCTATGAAACTATACATATGAAATACATGAATAGAATTGTAGGTATATGAATTATCCTTCGATAAAGTTATTTTTTAAAAGTAATAAGTATAGGGCCAATATTGGCTGTTGTGTAGGAAAAAAAAAAGTAGTGGTAAGCATTCTTAAATTCTTTTGACCATTAGGTTAAATCATTTGACCTTCAGGTCAATCTTCCTAGTAGTGATTGAAAGACCCATTCCATGTTCACAATGAATACAATGAAGGCCTCACCACAGAATTAGATTGCGACTAAGAGGCTTTGAAAACACTGATTTGCCAAGTGGTTACCTGACAAGTAAAAGAAAAAAAAAAACTTGAAAAATAGTCATTTGCCAATAATACACAGTTGCCAGATTCAAATGAACAAGTGTTCAGCAGTATAATGCACAGTTAATGAACCCAGTGAGAAAGTCCTAACTTGCCCCCAACAACTGTTTGACTTAAAGGAGTACTTCTTTCCTGGTCAACTTACTGTAAATAACAAAGAATTGAATGACAAATTATGAATAATAATAATAATGTGACAAGAAAAAAAATGCACTAAAATGTATTTTACCCACACGCATGTTATTATTAGTTCTGCCTGGGTGTGTGCTGTTGTCCTTGCACAAGCAATTGAGGTGTGAAAGTTTCTAAGAGAGTTTCTCAGGCCACAAGCAGTATCACTTGTTCGATCAAACGGGGTTTCCTGGGTGAGTACTTTAAGGACAAATTGGGTAATACAAGGTTAAGTGTGTTTCCTTGTTCTGTGCCTTACTTTAAAAAGCCAATATTCCCCATAACTTTCAACATTTTCTTAATATCCTTAAATTATATTAGAAAATATCTGATAAATTCTATCAGCGTGTAAAATAATGCCTTCCTTATAAAAGAATGAAAAAGATGATTAATACCTGAAATCTCTCTAAACAAGGTGAAGACATTTGATTATCCATTGAAAACCACAACACGTACATAAATATATACACTCACACACATGCGCACGCACTCACACACACACACACTTCTCTACATCTAGTTCTAGAGATGTTTAAAGTTTTCCTTAATTGTATTATTCTTTCCATCATGTTTCATAATTTACTTTTTATCCTAACATGATAAAAATAGTCATATTCTTATGCAAATATCTTTTCATTTATATCGCCTTTCTTTTTTGTATACTTTAGATTACTCTTTATTTAATTATTTATTTTTAATTATAGGATAAATGCTTTACAATATTGTACTGGTTTCTGCCATATATGAACATAAAGCAGCCATAAGTATATGCCTGTTCACTGCCTCTTGAAACTGCCCTCCCACCTCCCAGCAAAATTGAGTGAGTAGCACTGAAATGTATGCATTACCATGTGTAAAATTACAGAGTCAGTGGAAATTTGCTGTATGATGCAGGGAGCTCAAATCTGATGCTCTGTGTGTTAACTAGATTACTCTTGATGAGGTCTGGATTGTTTTACATTTTCTCTACTTAGACTTGAAATGTTTATTAATGGATATGTTTTTTGACTTTTAATGCCAGATTACACCCTTTTATACTCCTAGGGAATGCCTTATCCATAACCTTGTGGAAATTGCGTTGCCACTTTTTTCAACCTATTATATTTGCAAATATTTAAAACAATCTCATTGTGTCAGATTTTCTTTCTCTATTGACTATGGAGCTGAAGAATGTTTCCTTTTGGTTGGTCACTTGCATTACTACTTTTTAAAACTGCTTCTTTTCCCAAACCTTTCTTTGGGAAAAACTGTTTCAGGAGCTTCTCATCCAAAGGAAAGACTTGGGACAGGCAGACACTCATTAAAGTGTGTGAAATGGTCTAATGTCATCTCATGACACCCTTTCTCACACAAAGAGAATGTAAATCACCATCTGAAATTCTCATTCAGGTTACTCAGAACTAGAATGCAACATAAGAACATTATATTGTGAGTCGTGTGTGTGTGTGTGTGTGTGTGTGTTTCTTTTGAGTTAAAGTGAACTCCATTTTACTTAATTCTACATTCATTCTCTACTTAATGTTCAGACATAAAGCATTTCATAAACAATATACACAATGAGGCCTATTGTGGTGAATACAAAGAGAAAAGAAAAAATGGGACTCAAATCTCCTAATCCTTTAACAGATCTCCTAATCCAGTCGCCTGCTTCCTGTAATGAACACTGGCTCTGTGAGCAGGATTTGTTGTGTTGCTGACCAGATTCCAGCTTCCTGCTCTCAGTCTTCCTCTCATCTGCTTAGTTTTGCACTTATTTCAGTGTCACCTTTACATACTAACTAGTCTCTTCTAGAAACAAGGAAACAGAAAAGTATCAGCTCTGACTAAAAATATTTGTTTTAGAGACAAGCCTCAGTTTCTATACAAGGAGAAATAAACTTTGATTTGTGCCTTGTTGATTACAGAGCCAAACAGGTGCAGCTTCATTTTAGTAGAAGAGTTGGGATTTTTTTTTTTTTTGACAAAAAGTCTTGAGGTTATTGTCTCTGTATAGTGTATGTTTAGTCATTCAGTCATGTCTGACTTTTTGTGACCACATGGACTATAGCCTGCAAGGCTCCTTTGTCCATGGGATTCTCCAGGCAAGAATACTGAAATGGGTAGTCATTCCCTTCTCCAGGGAATCTTTAAATATGTAGCAAATATAAGATAAGTAGTTACAATGTCAGTTTAAAAATATTGTTTACATAGTAAATTTAATGTTTTGACCAGTTTTAAAGCAACAGCATTTCACAGAAAGACTAGATAAAATCTTTAAACAATGAAGAAATTTGACTATTTAAAATAGTGTATGATATAGAATGGAATATTATTCAGTCACTAAAAGAAACAAAATAGGGTCGTTTATAGAGACATAGATAGACCCAAAACCTGCCATATGGAGTGAATGAAGTAAGTCAGAAAGAGGAAAATAAAAATGGTATATTATTGCATATATGTGGAATATAGAAAAATGATACTACTGAACCTATTTCCAAAGAAAAATAGAGACACAGATATAGAAAACAGACATGTGGACACAGAAGGGGAAGGTGTGACAAAATGGGAAATTAAGAATGACATATATATACTGCCATTGCTAACTCGCTTCAGTCGTGTCCGACTCTGTGCGACTCCACAGACAGCAGCCCACTAGGCTCCCCCGTCCCTGGGATTCTCAAGGCAAGAAAACTGGAGTGGGTTGCCATTTCCTTCTCCAATGCATGAAAGGGAAAAGTGAAAGTAAAGTCGCTCAGTCATGTCCGACTCTTAGTGACCCCATGGACCGCAGCCCACCAGGCTCCTCTGTCCATGGGATTTTCCAGGCAAGAGTACTGGAGTGGGGTGCCATACAATGTGTAAAATAGATATCTAGTGGGAAGCTCCTCTATAGGGAGTCTTGTCCTGTGCTCTGCAAAGACATAGAGGGGGTGAGATGGGAGAGGAAGATAAGAGGGAGACTCAAGAGGGAAGGGACACATGTATATTTTATAGCTAATTCCTTTCACTATAAAGAAGAAAATAACACATGATTCTAAAGCAGTTATATTCCAATACAAATAAAATAATTGATGTAGCTATGTTATGAATAGAGCCAGAATTGCTGCAATGAGAAAGAAATATCTTAAAAGGATGGCAGGGAAAAGAGAAAAATGCACTGTGAATCTACTGCTTGTGAGTCATTTAACATAGATATGTAGGTTTCTCCTTCCTTTTGAAAATAGAAACCATAGTGCAGAAATGGCATTAGGATGAGCTATGCCAAACTGATGATTTTGTCTGCCAAAATTCTTTTGTCTGATGACCAAGTATTTGATCCCGACTAATGGGTCACTGCCTTGTCATGGGAAAGGGGCTTGCCTAACTCAATGAAGCTGTGAGCCATGCTGTGCAGGACCACCCAAGAAGGACTGGTCATTGTGGAGAGTTCTGACGAAATGTGATCCACTGCTGTTAAGCCTGGCATGCTGCCGTCTGTGGGGATGCAAAGTCAGACACGCTTTGGCGACTAAACAGCAACAACAAGTATTTGATAGTAATTGATCCTTCTCTCCCTATTGAAATAGTCTCTTCATTTGGCTTCTCAAATGACACATTGTGCAGCTGTGTTTTTGTTGTTTCCAGTTTTACTGGCTACTTGTTTTCACCTTTTTGTTGGAGCTTTCACCTTCCTGGCTTTTAGAGAGGAAGGTGCAGCCTCACTCATAACTCATAATATTCATGGGAGCTCCTCACAATCCATGGTTTAAAGTGCTACCTATTTGTACATCCAGTGTCAATCTCTCTTTTAAGTGCCAACTGAACATTTCCACTTGGATGGCCCTAAACATAATTGCTCTCATTATCTTCCCCCATCAAGGGAAGCAACAACTCATTTGTTCAAGTATTTCGAGGAAAATTCTGAGTTATCATTGATTTTCCTTTCTCACCCACTCTATACTTGATCAAAATTTATGCTCTATGAAATATAAAATATCTGAATAAGTATATGAATAATCTCCAGCCTGGAATAGACCAAAACACACCTTCCAATCAATCACTTCCAATTGTGCCCTCTCTTATTACCTAGACAATTCTCTGCAGCCATCAGAAAAATTCCATTAAAAAGATGATGATTGACCTATCAGACTGAGAATCAAAGTCAAAATTCGTATCAAGTATCTACATAACCTAGTGACTGTTCATCTCCTAATGACCCTTTTTTACCCCCTCCCAAAATAATAGAAGCTCTTTGAGACTATGTATTTTATTTACCTTT
Source organism: Redunca redunca (assembly GCA_006410935.1). Lineage (NCBI taxonomy): Eukaryota > Metazoa > Chordata > Mammalia > Artiodactyla > Bovidae > Redunca > Redunca redunca. The sequence goes on along the minus strand of SJYQ01000253.1, from coordinate 161,771 downwards.
TTATCCTCAGTGGCAAGGGAATGGCACACAATTTTTGTTAACTGAAGGAATGAATGAGTTTATTGGTTTAGTCTAGAAAAGAGAATCCTTTTTGAGATTTCCCTTGGACAGCAAGGAGATCAAGCCAGTCAATCCTAAAAGAAATCAACCATAAATATTCACTGGACGACTGATGCTGAAGCTAAAGATGAAGCTGCAATATTTGGCCTCCTGATGTGAAGAGCCGGCTCATTGGAGAAGATGCTGATGCTAGGAAAGATTGAGGGCAGGAGGAGAAGAGGCTGACAGAGGATGAGAGGGTTGGATGGCATCACCAACTCAATGGACATGAATTTGAGCAAATTCCATGAAATAATGAAGGACAGGGAAGACTGGCATGCTGCAGACCATGGGGTCACAAAGAGTTGGACATGACTGAGTGACTGAACAACAACAGCAACAGCAACAAAAGCGACTATTCTGATTTTATTCAGGTCATGACATTGAAGATAGACTGAAAGAGTTAGGGAAAATAATCTGTGTAATAGTTTCAATACAGACTTCAAAATGGTTTGAATATTTTTATGGCTAGCATGGAGAAAAACTATTTGGTTAAAACTAAAAATATTTTTATTTTTAAGTGAGATTGAAATTCACTTTTTTTGAACAGACTTTCCCTTTCTTTTGGAAAATTGCCTTTTGTAGGCTTTTGATTATTGGTTAAGACATGCATGTAGTTACATTTCCTGAATGCCCATTTTTTGCACTGAGAAATTAAATGCTCTTTTTATTAATGGAAATTGACAGAAAAAGCAGAGACATTACTTTGCTAACAAAGGTCCATCTAGTCAAGGCTATGGTTTTTACAGTGGTCATGTATGGATGTGAGAGTTGGACTATAAGAGAGCTGAGCACTGAAGAATTGATGCTTTTGAACTGTGGTGTTGGAAAAGACTCTTGAGAGTCCCTTGGACTGCAAGGAGATCCAACCAGTCCATCCTAAAGGAGATCAGTCCTGNGCAGCATCTTGGGGCAATTTGACAGAATTATTGTCATTTTTATGTTCCTCATTAAACTGCTTTATCTCAAAATTAGTATTCCTTATTTTCCCCATCTCTAAATTATGGTACTTATGGTATAAATTATGCAATATGCACCAATAAATAAAAACACATTAAAGCAATAACATCACAGTAGCTATACTTTACCAAGTAATATTTTGAAGGAAGATCTGCATCCCTGTATGCTTATTTTATTTCCATTGACACAGATGTTTACTTGTTATTCAAATTAGTTACTAAAATTTTGTTTTAAAAGCAAGGAGTAATAAAATCAAGACCTAGATATTCCTTTGGAAGCCACTAGATATCCACAAGTTGTATCTGGGAAATATTGATACCAACAATTCATATATAAACCTTCATCTATAATGACATCAAAACAACAACAACAATATCAACTGTGAAGCCTCACTGGTAAAAAATTGAGATGCTTAGGTGAGTCAGAAAGTGGAAATCCAAGTCCCACCCCCAGGTTTTTTCCTCACTTCCTATAAACAACCTCTGATCTTTTCTTATAGGCAGACTCCCAGAGTCTTTTACAGTTTGAAAACCGTAAACACCATCCCACATAGATGAGCTTATCTTTGAAAAGAAGCTCCTTAATAGAAAATTTCAAGCACTCCCTTTGGTAAAGATTATACAAAAAATACTGAGTGAATTTTAAAACAGTTCACAGAGTTAGTCTCAAAGAGCATAATCAGGTATCATTATACTGGTGAACTAAGGGTCAAAGTAATTGAATTTGTAAAGAGGCACAAAGGATATCTGGTGAATTAAATTATAATTAGAGTGTGATAACATCTGATACATAATGTGAATGCAAATATAAATGAAAAAATACTTTAAGTAGTCTTTTTCTTTCATTTCTCTGAAATAACATGCCTAACTTCTACTACCTTGTCTTAAAGATTATATGGGTGTCTGGGACTAAGTTACCAGAAATGTTAATATTACTTTATTTTTATTCTCTCACTGATGTGAAAGCACAGCTGGAAAATTAAGTGCAAATGCAAATATTTCCTTAGCAAAATTCTTTGTACTCTTGTAAAAATCACTGGTATCTATTTGTTTTAATAACAAATCCTATCCACCATTTGTCATTATTAATTAGCAACATGGATTTGGTTCAAAAAGAATAAACAGGTCATCTAAGTCTTTTTGGAGTACTCCTTTCCAAGCTCTTTCTGGCTGTAAAATTATTGAATTTCAAATAATTTTCTCTCCTATTCTACAGATGAATCTCACTTGATGTTCAGCTCACATTCCATATTTCTCCTTTTAGTTCATTTATTTTAGGTGATTTCCCTTCCTAGTATTTTCAGTTCCTTTAAATATTCTGATATATGTAAATTGCAATAATGTATTTCCCTATAATGGCACTGTTGATCTATCTATATGCCGAACTAACCCTGTGGCACTTAACCAGCTCTCTCCTTCTAGACAATTTTCATTTGAATCATTCTCACAGCTTTTATTCACCTAAATATATTGAATTATATTCTTAGCCAAACTACTTTTAAAATGGCATATCTCGTAAAACATGACTGATTAGCTTTTCAGGCCAAATATACTAAATGTCACTAGAAGGGGATCATGAAGGCATGTTAATCCTTTTGGGGCACTAGAATGCCACAGAGGTTTCTGGGCCCTGAATAATTGTTGTTAAAGCATATCTTTATTAAAAAATACTCAGTAAGAGATATATAAGACTTTTTCTGAGGGTAACCCTCACATTTATAGAAGACCAGCTACATTGCTTTCTGCTGCTGCTGCTGCTGCTAAGTCACTTCAGTCGTGTCCAACTCTGTGCGACCCCATAGACGATAGCCCGCCAGGCTCCCCGTCCCTGGGATTCTCCAGGCAAGAACACTGGAGTGGATTGCCATTTCCTTCTCCAATGCATGAAAGTGAAAAGTGAAAATGAAGTCACTCAGTCGTGTCTGACTCTTAGCGACCCCATGGACCGCAGCCTACCAGGCTCCTCCAGGGAATGTCTTACTTTATAAGAATAGACATCTGCAAGTCTAAGTCATCCTAAAGGGCACCAGAAAGTGCATTTCTGAAATAAGAATGTATCTTTATAATTAATGTACACAATTAAGGCATATTTTCTCCTACTGAAATGCTATTTGTAAAGAAATGAGGAAATATAAAGGTTTATAGCTAGAAACATATTTGATTAGCAGTTTCCTTCATCTACTAAAATATATGAAGATAACAAAATCAAAAACAAAACTTAGACTGATAAGCAATTTATTGGTAGACTAGAGAGATTATCTACTTACTGCAACACTGATTGAGCTTGACAGGGAAAGAAAAATCAGTGGGCAGTTTGTGCTTCTTTATAAATTAAGCAATTGGTTCCTATCCTTCTCTTTGTTCTCTAAATAGGAGATCAAGAATCTGTACCAAACAGAATATTAGGCAGTGTGCAATATTTTTAGGGCACCCTAAATGCTGAAACTTTTCTTCCGTTTGCTCTCTACTCATCTTTCTATATCATCAGTTGCTCAGTATATCAGACTTTCATGACCCCATAGACTGTAGCCCACTAGGCTCCTCTGTCCATGGAAATATCCCTGCTAGAATACTGAAGTGGGTTGCCATTTCCTCTTCCAGAGGATCTTCCTGACCCAGGGATAGAAGCTGGGTCTCTTGTACCTCTTGCATTGGCAGGGGGATTCTTTACCACTAGTGCCACCTGGGACTTTATTATCAATGACATCGTTATCATATGACTGGCAAATTCTTCTGGAAATAAATTAGCAATGAAACATGTGTGTGTGTTTGTTTTTTTTTTTTAACCCATCACCATGTTTCAAGAAGAGCTACATTACACATCATCAAGAACTTTGTTTTAGAAGTCTCTGAACTTCTAAAGTTTTAGAGACTTCTAAAAAGGTGGCTCCTAGACTCAGTGGTAAAGAATCTGCCTGCCAAACTAGTACAGCCACTATGGAGAAGAGTGTGAAGATTCCTTAAAAACTGGAAATAGAACTGTCATACGACCCAGAAATCCCACTGCTGGGCATACACACCAAGGAAATGAGAATTGAAAGAGACACATGTACCCCAGTGTTCATCACAGCACTGTTTACAATAGCTAGGATATGGGTTCAAAAAAGATGTCCATCAGCAGACGAATGGATAAGAAAGCTATGGTACATATACACAATGGAATATTACTCAGCTATTAAAAACAATGTATTTGAATCAGTTCTAATGAGGTGGATGAAACTGGAGCTTATTATACAGAGTGAAGTAAGTCAGAAAGAAAAACACCAATAGAGTATATTAACACATATATTTGGAATTTAGAAAGATGGTAGCAATGACCCTATATGTGAGACAGCAAAAGAGATACAGATATAAAGAACAGACTTTTGGAGTCTGTGGGAGAAGGTGAGGGTGGGATGATTTGAGAGAATAGCATTGAAACAAGTGTATTACCATATGTGAAATAGATCACTAGTCCAAGTTTGATGCATGAAACAGGGCACACAAAACTTGTATACTGGGACAACCCAGAGGGATGGGATGGGGAGGAGGGAGGGAGGTGAGAGGGGGGTTTGGGATGGGGGACACATGTACACCTATGACTGATTTATATCAATGTATGGCAAAAACCACCACAATATTGTAAAGTAATTAGCCTCCAATAAAATAAATAAATAAATTAAAAAAAAAGATTCTGCCTGTCAATGCAGGAGACCTGGGTTTGATATCTGGGTTTGGAAGACCCCATGGAAGAGGGCACAGCAATTCACTCAAGTATTCGTGCCTGGGAAATTCCATGGACAGAGAAGCCTGGTGGGCTATAGTCCATGTGGTTGCAAAAAGCTGGATACAACTGAGCTCCTACATTCAGGTCCCCAGGGAATGGAGCATCACTGAGTTGAGTTTTACAGTGGATTCCAAATAAAAAGTTCTTCCCTCACTGCAGTTCCCAAATGCCTAAAATTTTCCATAGAGTGGGATGCCTCTCACCCCAACAGATTTCTGCATATTTTACAGAAGTGTCATCAGGAAAAGAAGCCCTCTGAATGTTATTTACAAAATGTACATTTAAAAGACAACAACTGGTAATAAAGGGAGAGGAATATTAAAGGTACACTGAAAGTTGAAAATCTCTCAGTCACGTTTGACTCTTTGGTAGCTGTTCTCTTCTCCAGGGGATCTTCCCAACCCAGAGATGGAATCCAGTTCTGCTGCATTGCAGGCGGATTCTTTTTTTTTTTTTTTTAATTTATTTATTTCAGTTGGACTAATTACTTTACAGTATTGTANTTTTTCTTTCTGGATTACTTTACTCTGTAATAGGCTCCAGTTTCCTCCACCTCATTAGAACTGATTCAAATGTATTCTTTTTAATGGCTGAATAGTATTCCATTGTGTATATGTACCACAGCTTTCTTATCCATTCAACTGCTGACCAGCTGAGCCACCAGGGAAACCCAAGAATACTGGAGTGGATAGCCTATCCCTTCTCCAGGGGATCTTCCTGGCCCAGGAATCGAACCTGGGTCTCCTGCATTGCAGGTGGATTCTTCATCAGCTGAGCTACCAAGGAAGCAAAAGCACACTAGATCCTCTGAAATGGAATGGTTTAAAAAAAGTAGAATGATGCCTGGAAAACTCAGATGAGCTTAAAAGTGAAAACATATATATATGCACAGGACAATCATCTAGACAGAAGAGTATGTTGAAGAACAAAATAAACCAACACTTGATTCTGAAAATGATTCTTAATCAGAAGGGTAAAGATATCCAAGGAGAAGAAACATATATTGTAAAATATATCTGCAGGAAAAAAAAAAAAAAAACTTCTTAGATGGTCAATGAAGTTTGAAATAATTTTGCCTATGAAGGAGAATGAAAGAATGTGAGAAGAATAAAATATTTTTGAAATGATATGAAGGTGAAATAAAAGTAAAACTGAGTTAAACTCAAAGAAAATGGCTCTTGAAAGAAAGGTCATAAAGAATTTTGCTAATGCAAAATTGCATTAGCAGAAAGAAAACTATAGATGAATCTTGAACAATCCAGGTTTGAGCAGACTAAGTAATGCAAAATCTAATTAGTTATGTTTTAAGCTGGTTTAAAACTCAACATTCAGAAAAATAAGATTATGGCATTAGGTCCCATCACTTCATGGCAAACAGACAGGGAAACAATGGAAACAGTGGCACACTTTATTTTCTTGGGCTCCAAAATCACTGTAGATGGTGACTGCAGCCATGAAATTTAAAGACGCTTGTTCCTTGGAAGAAAAGCTATGACAAACATAGAAAGCATATTAAAAAGCAGAGACATTACTTTGCTGACAAAGATCCATCAGGTCAAAGCTATGGTTTTTCCAGGAGTCATGTGTGGATGTGAGGGTTGGACCATGAAGAAAGCTGAGCACTGAAGAATTGATGCTTTTGAACTGTGATGTTGGAAAACACTGTTGAGTGTCCCTTGGACTGTAAGGAGATTAAACCAGTTCCTTTCCTTATAAAATCATCCTGAATATTCATTGGAAGGACTGATGCTGAAGCCAAATTTCCAATACTTTGGCCATCTGGTGAGAAAAACTAAACTCATTGGAAAGACCCTGATGCTGGGAAAGATTGAAGGCAGGAGAAGAAGGGGACGACAGAGGATGAGACAGTTGGATGGCATCACAAAATTTTTGGACATGAGTTTGAGCAAGCCTTGGGAGTTGGTGATGGATGGAGATTCCTGGCTTGCTGCAGTACATGGGGTCACAAAGAATAGGACACAACTGAGCGACTAAATTGAACTGAATGAGTGATGTTGAGAAAAAACATGAGAAAAATTTTTTAGGGATGTAGGAAGGAAATGATAAATAAGGATGGAAGTGGGCCACACAAATATTTTAATGTTGTTGAGTAGATGCAAGGATGGTTAAATGAGAAGTGTCAATAAATAGTGAGATTTTTTTTATAATGAAGAATGGCTATGTGTTTTTATGTAATTTTAAAGATCACTTTCCATTTTCAGTTATGATAATACTTTAGCTATGTTGAACATGTTGCACAATACATCCTGGCTTTCTCTGTCTTATTTCACTTAGCACAACACCCTCTAAGTCCAACCATGGTGCTTCAAATGGTGTAATTTTAAAGATCACTTTCCATTTTCAGTTATGACAATACATTAGCTGTATTGAACATGTTGCACATCTTTGGCTTTCTCTGTCTTATTTCACTTAGCACAACACCCTCTAAGTCCAACCATGGTGCTTCAAACGGTGACATTTCATTCTTGTTATGACTAAGTAGTACTCCATTGTCATTGCAGAAAGAAATGGCAGCCCACTCTTGCATTCTTGCCTGGAGAATCCCATAGACAGAGGAACCTGGTAGGCTACAATCCATGGTGTCAAAAAGAGTCGGACATGACTGAGAAACTGAGCATTCCATTGTGATATATATAATTTTCTTAATCCACTCATCTGTTGATTTACACTTAGATTGCTTCCACACCTTTAGTTATCATTGTTGTTCAGTCACTCAGTCATGTCTGACTCTTGGCTACCCCATGAACTGCAGCGTGCCAGGATTCCCTGTCTTTTACTATATCACTGAGTTTCCTCAAACTCATGTCATTAAGCTGATGATGCCATTTAACCATGCCATCTTCTGTCACTCACTTCTCTTCCTGCCCTCAATCTTTTCCAGGATCACGGACTTTTTCAGTGAGTCAGCTGTTTGCATCAGATGGTCAAATTATTGGAGCTTCAGCTTTAGCATCAGTCCTTCCAATGAATATTTAGGATTGATTTTCTTTAGGATGGACTGGTTGGATGTCCTTGCACTCCAAGGGACTCTCAAGAATTTTCTCCAACATCACAGTTCAAAAGCATCAATTCTTCAGTGCACAGCCTTCTTTATGGGCTAATTCTTATATCCGTACATGACTACTGGAAGAATCATAGCTTTGATTATACAGACTTTGTTGGCAAATTAATGTCTCTGCTTTTTAATACCCTGTCTAGCTTTGTCATAGATTTTCTTCCAAGGAGCAAGTGTCTTTAAATTTCATGGCTGCAGTCGTCATCTGCAGTGATTTTGGAGCCCAAGAATATAAAAGTTTGTCATTGTTCCCTTTTGTTCCCCATCTGTTTGCCATGAAGTGATGGGACCAGATGCCATGATCTTCATTCTTTCAATGTTGAATTATAAGCCAGCTTTTTCACTCTCCTCTTTCACCTTCATCAAGAGGCTCTTTAGTTCCTCTACACTTTCTGCCATTAGAAGGGTGTCATCTGAATATCAGAAGTTACTGATATTTCTCCCAGTAATCTTGATTCCACCTTGTGCTTCATCCAGCCCAGCATTTCACATGATATACTCTGCATAGAAGTTAAATAAGTAGGGTGACAACATATAGCCTTGATGTACTCCTTTCCCAATTTGGAACCAGCCCATTGTTCCATGTTCAGTTCTGCACACAGGTTTCGCAGGAGGCAGGCAAGGTGATCTGGTGTTTCATCTCTTGAAGAATTTTCTGCAGTTTGTTGTGACCCACACAGTCAAAGCTTTAGCATAGTCAGTGAAGCAGAAGTAGAGTTTTTTCTGGAATTCTCTTGCTTTTTCTATGATCCAGTGGATGATGGCACTTTGATCTCTGGTTTGTCTGCCTTTTCTAAATCTAGCTTGTACATCTGGACATTCTCCATTATCATACTGTTAAAACCTAGCTTGAAGAATTTTGAGCATTACATTGCTACCATGTGAAATGAGTGCAACTGTGTGCTAGTTTGAATAATGTTGCTGTTAACATTAGGGTGTATGTATCTCTTTGAATAATGGTGTCTCCAGATGGCTCAGTGGTAAACAATCTGCTTGCCAATGAAGGAGACATAGGGGATGCAGCTTCGATCTTTGGGTTAAGAAGATCCCCTGGAGGAGGAAATGGCAGTCCACTCCAGTATTCTTGCTTGGAAAATTCCATGGAGATCGGAATCTGGAAGGCTACAGCCCATGTAATCACAAAGAGACAGACAGGGCTGAGCGACTGAGCAGACACACACACACACACACACACACACACACACACATCTCTTTGAAATAGTGTTTCTATTCTTTTTTCAGATATATATCCCAGAGTGGACTTGCTGAGTCATATGGTAGTTCTATATTCAGTTTGTTGAGAAACCTCCATACTGATTTTTACAGTGGCTGCAACAATTTACATTTCCACTAACAGTGTACAAGTACTCACTTTTCCCCACATCCTCATCAGCATTTATTTGTGTTATTTTTGCTAGTGGTCATTCTGACAAGTGTGGGGTGATATCATATTTGTGGTTTTGATTTTCATTTCCCTGATGATTATTGATGATGAACATCTTTTCAACTGCTTGTTTGACACTTTCACTTCCTCTTCAGAAACATATGTATCCAGTTCCTCTGGCCAGTTTTTAATTGGGTTGTGCTTTTCTGATGTTGAGTTGTACAAACTGTTTATTTATGATGGATATTAATTTTTTATCAGTCATTTGTTGTTGTTCAGTTGTTAAGTTGCATCTGATTCTTTGTGACCTCATGAACTGTAGCACACTAAGCTTTCCTGTCCTCCACTATTTCCTGGTGTTTCCTCAAATTCATGTCCATTGAGCTGGTGATGCTAACTAACCATCTCATCCTCTGCCACCCCCTTATCCTTTGGTTTTCAATCTTTCCTAGCATCAGGATCTTTTCCAATGAGTTGGCTCTTTGCATCAGGTGGCCAAAGTATTGGAACTTTGCTTCAGCATCAGTCCTTCCAATGAATATTTGGGGTTGATTTCCTTTAGGATTGACTGGTTTGATCTTTCAGTCAAAGGGACTCTCAAGCATCTTCACATGCACCTCAATTCAAATCATCAGTTCTTCAGTAGTCAACCTTCTTTATGGTTCAAATGATTTGCAAATATCTTCTCCTAATCAGTTCTTTGGCTTTGTGTTTTGTGGATGGTTGCCTTTGCTGTGCAAAAGCTTTTAAGCATAATTCTCATTTTTGCTTTTATTCCCTTTACTTTAGGAAACAGATACAGACAAACTATTGCTGTGATGCACAACACCAAAGTGTGCTCTGTTGATGTTTTCCTCTGGGACTTTATAAAATCTGGTCTTCCATTTAGATCTCTAATCTGAGTTCCTTTTTTGTATATGGTATTAGACAATGTTGTAATTTCATTCCTTTTCATTTAGCTGTCCAGTTTTCCCAGCACTGCTGCTGCTGCTGCTAAGTCGCTTCAGTCGTGTCTGACTCTGTGCGACCCCATAGATGGCACCCCACCAGGCTCCGCTGTCCCTGGGATTCTCCAGGCAAGAATACTGGAGTCGGTTGCCATTTCCTTCTCCAATGCATGAAAGTGAAAAGTGAAAGTAAAGTCGCTTAGTCATGTCCGACTCTTAGTGACCCCATGGACTGCAGCCTACCAGGCTCCTCTGTCCACGAGATTTTCCAGGCAAGAGTTCCCAGCACTACTTAGTGAATAAACTGTATTTTCTCTATTGTGTATTCTTGTCTCCTTTGTCATAAATTAATTTACCATAAGTGCATGGTTTTTCTCTGGATTCTACCCTGTTTCATGTGCCTTTTTTTTGTGCCAGAACCATAGCATTTTGATTGCATTACGGCAGTCTGAAGTCAGGGAGCATGATTTGTTCTACTCTGCTCCTCTTTCTCAAGATTGTTTTGGCTCTTTGAGATGTTTTGCATTTCAAATAAATTTTAAAATTATTTTTTCTATTTCTGTGAAAAATGATATTGGTATTTTGATAGGTATACAGCTTCCCTGGTGGCTCAGATGGTAAAGAACTTGCCTGCAGTGCAGGAGATCTGGTTCAATCCCTGGGTTGAGAAGATCACCTGGCGAAGGTAATGGCTACACACTTCATTATTCTTTCCTGGAAAATTCCATGGACAGAGGAGTTTGGCAGGTCACACAGACACACACACACACACACACATCTACATATTTCATCAAAATAGCTATGGCATTTTCATCAAATATGTAGATGCCTTGGGTAGTATGGTCAATTAACAATACTGATTATTCCAGTCTAAGAACATAAATAACTTTCCAACCGTGTGTGTCATCAACAACTTCTCTCATTAGTGTCTTATAGTTTTTGGAGCACTGATGTTCTACCTCCTTAGATAGGTTTATTTTATTATTTTTGATGTGACGGCAAATGATAAATGGGATTGTTTCCTTAATTTCTCCTTCTGAAACTTCATTGTTACTGTATAGAAATAGAAGAGATTTATATATATATATATTAATTTTGTATCCAACAACTTTACTGAATTCATTGATGAACTCTAGAAATGGCAATCCACTCCAGTACTATTGCCTGGAAAGTCCCATGGACAGAGGAGCTTGGTAGGCTACAGTCCATGGGGTCGCAAAGAGCTGGACACGACTGAGTGACTTCACTTCACTAGTCATTTTCTATAGGTGTATCTAAGATTTTATATGTATAGTATAATGCAATTTTAATAGAAGAAATCCTCCTTTTCTGAACTGAAAAAATGAAGAAAATTCATATTCCAGACAAAATAAATGGAAATGTTAGTGAAAAGGTATCCACGTACACTTTAGACAAAGGAATAACATGATAAACCATTTTATAGATTTCCTGGGTTCAATCCTTGGTATGGAAAGATCCCCTGGAGAAGGAAATTTTGGCAACCCACTCCAGTATTCTTGCCTGGGAAATCCCTGGACAGAGGAGCCTAGCAGGCTGTAGTCCATGGAGTCGCAAAAGAGTAGCACATGCCCTAGCGACTGAACACACACACACACATAGATTTCCTTTAGAATATAATATATTAAAAGACATTGTACAATGCACAGATGTGGCCTTTAATGAAATTTTTTTTTGTGTTAAGGTTTGTTGGATTGTTTTAGTTTTAATCTGGAAACAATAAAGAGACAATCACATATACAACTTTATTCAGAAAAGTTATTAATTACATGTCTTCTCTGTAAAATTTTTTTGAAGGTTATAGCCTACGTGAATGACATGAATCCAAATTAAATGCTAAGCGTTTAGGAAAAGACATACAAACTTTTGAAAATGAAAATTAGAAATACAAGCTTTAATATGAAATATGACATAGTTAGGGCTTTCCCAGTGACACTGTGGTAAAGAATCCTCCTGCTATGCAGGAGATGCAGGAGATATGGGTTTGATCCCTGGGTGGGGAAGAACCCCTGAAGGAAGGTATGGCAACCCACTTCAGTATTCTTGCCTAGAGGATCCCTTGGACAGAGGAGTCTGGCGGGCTACAGTCCATAGGGTCACAAAGTTGGACACGACTGAAGTGAATGCACACATAATACAATTAATGGAAACAAACAATATGTAGATGCATGAACATCATATTCTAACAATTCATAATTGCTTGTGCATGTTTAGGATGATTCTAGAAATTCACTTAAGTGATTTGTGAAATGGATACCTCCAGGAAGGTGAATTATTTGGGAAAAAGAGAAAGAGCCTAACAATTATGCACAATTGAGTCTATAANNATTGAGTCTATAAATCCTTCAATATTATTTATTTCATAGCTTATACATATAATAATAACTTGACGGATAAAGTAGAATATATAAAAATACATATATGAAAATATTACATACTGTATAATCAATATTTATACATATTTTTGGGAAAAATTGTTTAAAGGATTTAGTGATAGCAAGCATTTTTGCTAATGCAATTCAGTGCTTCTGTGAAAAGACAAACTCCATAATATACTTCAATCTTTGGAGTCATCTGCATATTCAAGGAGAAAGATTACCTAAATTATAAGAGCAATGATTAGAGTGAGTGTTCTGGCTGTGTTCTAAAGACTTTAAGAGACAGTATATATATATTTAGTCTTTTAGTTCTCATTACCACCCTATTAGATAGGTTGCATTATAATCCGTATATCATAGCTGAGGAAAGAGTTGATTAAGTAATCTACTTAAGGTAAAAATGAGAGCAGCAGAGTCAGGATGTAAACACAGGCCATCTGGCTCCGCAGTACACTGGGCTATTCTGCTTCTACAATGGATTCAAACTAAAAAGACTGTTTAGCAATGTGGACAATTTTGATGTGATGATAATTGAAAAGAATTTGAATGTACTCAAATAATATGAATATAATTCTTAAAAATAACTAAATATATACTATAAACAGAAAAATACTGGAAGGAAATATTAATAGAGGTTTTAATGTTACTGGCATCACTATGATTATTATTAAAAGCACCATATTTTATAAGAACTAAAATGTACAATTATCCCTTTCATTATCTTAAATATTAAAAGTACATTATATGCACATAAATAGTTAAATAATTAAACAAGTGGGTATATAGATAAAACAGTTCATCTGGGAGCTGATATTCTCAAAATACTAAAGATTAAAGAAGTTATTATCAATCAAGAAATCCTAACATTCAAAGAGAGGCAATCAGTGCTCTGGCAAGAAATCAACAAAGAGAAAAACATTTTCATGTAATTTGTATTGCTTCTGTGTTTGGATGAACAAAAGCATTAAAGAACAACAAAAGCATATTTTATCTCGTGTATTATATATACATGTTTTAGTTTAAAACTTAAAGAGAAATGAGCCATTTTACAGAGATATTCTGATTGTCAGGGATATTGCCTGCATAATACAAATCTGAACTAAGAGGCAGATATAAAGCTTCTGTACTGAAAGTTATAGTGGCTGAGGATGTATGCAGGTGAGGGGTCCTGGTGTTGCTGATTTTTTAAACAGCATTTTGAAAACTGACTGCTTTATCTCATAATACTATATTTTGAGATAATAGTTGCCTTTATTTTTGTTTCAATATATTTTTAAATAACTTGAATTATTCATTCTTTACAAGTATGGAGCCAAAATTAGGTAGAGAGACTGTGTGTTATTCCTGATTGAAATTCAACCAGATTCAGATATAGCTCCAGCCCCAGGTAGGCACATATGATTCTGCTTCAGTAGTTTTGTGAAGGAGATAAAAAATTATTGAACAAAGAAAGGCTGGCCGATGGGCCAAATATCATTTCACTTTTTTTTATTGAATGGCCAAACTGCCAAATGGCTGAATAGTTGTCTGAAAGTTATCATTTGTTCCCTGAAAGCTCTGTCCCTGATCCTGATCCTGTATTTTTATATGTGGAATTGGGTGGCATTTTTACCTACTATAGCATTACCTACCTTCCCATTACCTACCATAGCATTGGCTTCTGTTTGTCATTAAAGTAGCAACAAATGATAATTGTCAATACAAGACCAGGCTTTCTGAAACAGGTGATGTCTTAGTTTTGCAAAACTTGAAAGACAGGAAAATGTGTTCAAGGAAAAGAGAGTAGCTTTTTAAAAACCATGGTTTATAACAAAGCAAGACATGTCCCAAATGTATTGAAACAAAACCTGTGAGGATGAAAAGTTATATGACCAGGAAAAAGAGGGATATAGCTACAATGATGCCGAAAATGAAAGCAGAGAGCAGAATCTATGAAGTCCAGCTTGATCCTCCAAGACAGAGAGACACTTTGAGAAACTTACAAGAGAATAGCAACAGTTTTTAAATTTAGAAATATCACCTTGTTGACAACACTCTTGTTGTTTTTCTGTCACTCAGTCATGTCCAACTCTGTGACGCCATGGACTGCAGCACACCAGGTTTCCTTGTCCTTCACCAACTCCCAGAGCTTGCTCAAATTCATGTCCATTGAGTCAGTGAGGCCATACAGCCTCTCATCCTGTCATACCCTCTCCTTCTGCCTTCAATCTTTCCCAGCATCAGGGTCTTTTCCAATAAGTCAGTTCTTCACATCAGGTGGCCACAGTATTGGAGCTTTGGCTTCAGCATCAGTCCTTCCAAAGAATATTCAAGATTGATTTCCTTTTTGGATTGACTGGTTTGATCTCCTTGTAGTCCAAGGGACTACCTAGAGTCTTCTCCAACATTCCAGTTCAAAAGCGTCAATTCTTTGGCACTCAGCTCTCTCTCCAACTCTCTTATCCATACATGAGTACTGGAAAGATGATAGCTTTTACTTGATGGACCTTTGTCCGCAAAGTAATGTCTCTGCTTTTTAATAAGCTGTATAGGTTGTCCATAAGTTTTCTTCCAAGGAGCAAGTTTCTTTCCATTGCATAGCTGCAGTCACCACCTGCAGTGATTTTGGAGCCCCCAAAAATAAAGTCTGTCACTGTTTCCATTGTTTCCCTGTCTACTTGCCATGAAGTGATGGGACTGGATGCCATGATCTTAGTTCTTTGAATGTTGAGTTTTCAGCCAACTTTTTCACTCTCCTCTTTCACCTTCATTAAGACTTTCTTTATTTCCTCTTCACTTTTTGCCTTAGGGTGGTGTTATATGCATATCTGAGGTTACTGATATTTCTCCTGATAATCTTGATCCCAGCTTGTGCTTCATCCAGCCTGGCATTTCTCATGATGTACTCTGCATATAAATTAACTAAGCAGGGTGACAGTATACAGCTTTGATATACTCCTTTCCCAGTTTTGAACCAGTCCATTGTTCCATGTCCGGTGCTAGCTGTTCCTACTTGACCAGCATACACGTTTCTCAGGAGGCAGATAAGGTACTCTGGTTTTCCCGTCTCTTGAAGAATTTTCTACAATTTGTTGCGATCCACATTCAAAAGCTTTATCGTAGTCAATGAAATAGAAGTAGATGTTTTTCTGGAGTCTCTTGCTTTTTCTATGATCCAATGGATGTTGACGATTTGATCTCTGGTTCTCTGCCTTTTCTAAATCCAGCTTGAACATCTAGAATTTTTTGGTTCACATAATGCTGAGGTCTAGCTTGGAAAATTTTGAGCATTACTTTGCTAGCATGTGAGATGAGTGCAATCGTCCAATAGTTTGAGCATTCTTTGGCATTGCCTTTCCTTGGGATTGGAATGAAAACTGAATTTTTCCAGTCTGTGGCCACTGCTGAGTTTCCTAAATTTGCTGGCATACTGAGTGAAGCACTTTCACAGCATCATCTTTCAGGATTTGAAATAGCTCAACTAGAATTCTATCACCTCCACTAGCTTTGTTCACAGTGAGGCTTCCTAAGGCCCACTTGTCTTCACATTCCAGGATGTCTGGCTCTGGGTAAGTAATCACACTATAGTGGTTATCTGGATCATTAAGATCATTTTTATATAGTTATGATGTATATTCTTGCCCCACTTCTTCTAATAACTTCTGCTTCTATTAGGTCCATACTGTTTCCATCCTTATTTGTACCCATTTTGTGTGAAATGTTTCCTTGGTTATCATTAATTTTCTTGAAAATCAGATATTAGGTTGAGAACTATTGAAACAAATATTAATTAGGAGACTTGCAATAATCTAGCCAATCAATACTGAAA
>SJYQ01000253.1:123106-138392 GCA_006410935.1 Redunca redunca | reverse complement strand
GTAACACAGGAAGAATTTCTGCTGTATATTCACTTTTATAAACAGTGTGCATCAAAAAATATAATGTTTGTTTTCCTAAAACTTCATTTTCTAGTAGAATAGTTTAATCTAGGCTTAGCTTCAATGCAAAAATGTAAGAAAACAACATAATCTGAGGAAGAAATTATTTATCAGTTTGTCTACTTTCACATTCAGGAGACGTAAAAGCTAGATTTCCACAATTATGGGAGTATTCTCTCAGTATGCTTAGTATTTGAGTGTATGGGACTTTTTAAAATCAAATTTAACATATTTGAGCTCTCAAAAAGCAATCATATTAATTTTTTATAGCAGTACATTTGATTACAGCATATTGTTTGCTTACAATCACCAAAATAAACACGTTTAATGCTGTAATAATATTCAGGGAATAGTTTATTTGTGTCATTTAGTGCATTGTTTTACTAACATTTTGTTTTAATAAAAACAAACATTATTAAAAATTTTTGCCTAAGAAAAAGCGACATTATGACATAAGTTTCCTGTGAAGATAAAATGAAACTACCCAGATAGTTATTTATTTAATGGAGGGAACCTACCACTTAATTAGCAGTTTTGGCTTTATTTAAACTAACCAATATATTTTGTAGTACATAAAATACACTTATTTCATTTCCATCCTAGACTTTATTGATGTTAATGGGATGTAACTAAAATAGTGACCTCATACACCCCTCCCAGGAAACAAGTAAAGAATAATGATCATGCCAAGGAAATGCCCATTTTCCCTTAATATGTAGCCAAAAACCAGTAATTAACAAGAATTCTTATTTTCCCCTATTTCTACACAGTAGAGGGCGTGCATAATCTGAATAGGGTTATGAGAGAATTTGTCTTGCAAATTGGAGCTTGTCAGAATGTCTGTGTCTGTGGGGTGGGGTGTGTGTGTGTGTGTTTGTGTGTGTGTGTGTGTGTTAGATTAAACTGTGAGTCCTGGAAAATTTAAAGAATAAAGTCGTAAATGCACTTCAAGGTAATGAGTACTACTTTAAGGAACCAATATGAACCTGGAAAATCCTTTGAAATTTCGATTGCCAAAAAACTGAGTGAATATTGACAAAATGGACCTTGGAAGAAGAAGTAAGTTTCTCGAATAATTACTGGAGAGCAGCAGAGCAAACTTTCCTTACCACGGAAATTCACAAAGGAATTAACTTTGTGAGTTAACTATGTATAAGGTTCGGCTTTGATTTACGGAAAATGCCCAATTGAAAGTTCAGGTCTTTGCTTTTTTTCATCTGTTTATAATCCCCTTTGAGCTTCCCTGATACCGCAGTTGGTAAAGAATCCACCTGCAATGCAGGAGACCCTGGTTTGATCCTTTGGTGGGAAGATCCCCTGAAGAAGGGAAAAGATACCCACTCCAGTATTCTGTAATCCCATTTAGTAAATCTAGTTTTTCAGTAGACTTCTACACTTCAGTAATCCCCTTTAGTCAATTCTTCTTCTACACTAGTAACACTTTTCTTCTTCTACATTTTGTAACTCTTCTTCTACTGTTTTTCTACACTTCAGTAATCCTCTTTAGTAAATCGAACTCTTTATTAATGCCTGGGATGTCCATAAAGCACTGTGTCTTAATTTTATGGAAACTGAGGGAAAGAAAAATGAAGTGTGCCCATCAGTGACCCTCTGCTGGCTTACACTGAGGCACAAGCTTGTATCCTTGAGGGTGAGCTGAAAAAGAATTTGGTCCTGCAGTGCACCAGGAAAGACAGGGAGGGTCACTGAATGTGGGACAATTCTCAGACTTTATAAATTCATTCTGCAACATTAATTTAAGACACTAATGCTCTCACTACCTTTCAGAGTCTTTTTATCACCAGGTGGGCACAAGTATGAAGTAGATCTCAAACATTACTTTTGCCATATTTTTCATGACAAATTCAAAGGATGGAAGGAAACCAAAGAGTTGAAGACAGCTGAACTTTCAGCTGATCTTTTTTTTTTCACTTCTTCTGTGTATTCTTGCCACCTCTTCTTAATATCTTCTGCTTCGTTAGGTCCATAGCATTTCTGTCCTTTTTCGAGCCCATCTTTGTATGAAATGTTCCCTTGGTATCTCTAATTTTCTTGAAGAGATCTCTTGTCTTTCCCATTCTGTTGTTTTCCTCTATTTCTTTGCACTGAGCACTGAGGAAGGCTTTCTTATCTCTCCTTGCTATTCTTTGGAACTCTGCATTCAGATGCTTATATTTTTTCTTTTCTCCTTTGCCTTTCCCTTCTCTTCTTTTCACAGCTGTTTGTAAGGCCTCTTCAGACAGCCATTTTGCTTTTTTTGCATTTCTTTTCCATGGTCTTGATCCCTGTCTCCTGTACAATGTCAAACCTCCATCCATAGTTTATCAGGTACTCTGTCTATCAGATCTAGTCCCTTAAATCTATTTCTCACTTCCACTGTAAATACACCGTCAACTTTTATTTATTTTTTTTATGTTTCATAACTTCAACTGCTGACTTCCAGTTACTGACAAATTTTAAAGGAAAAAGCAGGAAATGGGAGGAGGTTCAGATTTTTCTGAAGCAAGTACTTTATATATGCCTTATAACTTTAAACTTAAAGCATATCTGAGTAGGATACATTTAAATATAACCACTATGACTAATTTTAAAGATCAAATATTTAGAACCAATACTTTATGAATATCAGTACTGTTCAGCTTTTGACCATTTGATGAGCAGATGATCTTATTGATAAAGAGTATAAAAAATGAGAAAACTAAATTTTTACTTATTTTGTAAATTATAATGGATATAATATTTTCAGAGAAAGGCCAGTATTTACCTGATAATAATTATGTTACATATATCCTCTTATTATACCAAACAAAAATATATACTCTTTTATGACTTAACTATGTTTTCAGGACAATACTTAATTTTGAGTGTCGACTTTACCCGAGAAAATGGAGATGATGGTCTACTGAAAAGCATCCTTATGTTCAGAAGTAGTCATTAAGCCCTAAATAATGCTGTCAGTGCAGCAATTTATGTTATCGGCTTTTTAAAACAAACAAAAAATATTATAATACATATGATTGGCTCAATAATTGTGAAGAAATTCACAATATACTTAGGGATGATTTTTCTCAATGACAAAATGAGAAAAGTAAACAAAGAACATGGGGAGATAGCACATTGAAAACAAGTATTATATGAATAAGAATAAAATAAAACTTAGAAAAGCTATCACTGAAGCTGATTCAGAGATAGGGTAATTAATATAATACACTATGACCAAAGTGTAACTTGCATTATACTAAAGCTTACAAAAATGAACAAAAATATAATGGGAACACCTAGTAGAAAGTTAACCAAATTAATTTGGTGTTGATCAAATTCAAATAATAATGCTTTACCTACTTGAAAACTTATATGCAAAATCAAAACTATTTGCCTTAACAAAATACTAAACTAGAAAATAAGCCTGATGATTTGCATATTTTTGAGAATACTTAAAACACTTGACTTGTTTTTCTGACTATTCTCATTTATTTGCATATTTTGGTTAAATTACTCGCANAAGCTCTCTTATAAATGTGCTTTTATTTTTTTAATTTACCAAGAAAAACATTCTTGTCCAAATTTCACTTAATGCAGTATTTGTAAAGGAAAATGCCAACAACTATGCTTCACATTAGAAGGCTGAGCACCGAAGAACTGATGCTTTTGAACTGTGGTGTTGGAGAAGACTCTTGAGAGTCCCTTGGACTGCAAGGAGATGCAACCAGTCCATTCTGAAGGAGATCAACCCTTGGATTTCTTTGGAAGGAATGATGCTAAAGCTGAAACTCCAGTACTTTGGCCACCTCATGCGAAGAGTTGACTCATTGGAGAAGACTTTGATGCTGGAAGGGATTGGGGGCAGGAGGAGAAGGGGACGACAGAGGATGAGATGGCTGGATGGCATCACTGACTCAACGGTCGCAACTCTGAGTGAACTCCGGGAGTTGGTGATGGACAGGGAGGCCTGGCGTGCTGCGATTCATGGGGTCACAAAGAGTCGGACACGACTGAGCGACTGAACTGAACTGAACTGAACTGATGCTTCACATTATTTACATATACATGATTTTTACACTTAAGTTATTAAAAATGTATTTGACGTGAATACTTGTATCATCGGTTTCTGTCCCCTGGCCAAAATTCGTTTGTTGAAACTTTGACCCTCAGTACCTAAGAATGTGACCTTGTTTGAAAACAGGGTGATTGCAAATGCAATTACTTGTTAAGATGAGGTTATTGGAGTAATCCATAATCCAGTATGAGTGATGTTTTTATTTAGATAAAAAGGGAAATTGGGAAACAGAGACATATGTATGGGAGAAATGCCATGTGAACATGAAGATGACCATCTACAAACTGAGGAGAGAGGCCAAGCCCAGACCCTTCATTCCGCCCACAGAGGAACCAAACCAAACTTGTATTTGGACTTCTAGCATCCACAGATGTGAGACAAAAACTTTCTGTTATCTAAGGCACCAGGTTTGCAATATTTTGTTATGGTAACTCTAGCAAGGTAGTACAACTTGTTTAATATCATTTTATCCCTAAATGGTTCATTACTGCTTTAACTACCAAATTTTTTACACAGTGAGTCAAAGATTGCTACAAGTTGACTTAACTATGCAGCAATTATAAATAGAAAAGGGCAAGAACAAGAGTCTCCTCAGGACCCCAAGTAATGAAATGCACAACCTAGGACCAACACGCAGACTCAGAGACGAATATTCTAAACTTGGGCAGAAATAAGGTGTTTAAATGTAAAATTAGGGGAGGCTGGGGATGGGAGTAGTTTGAGGTGGTGAAAAACACCTCTGTCATTTGATTAAAATTTAAATGTGCATTTAAAAATTAGGATTTACATATACACACTACTATATGTAAAAGAGAAAACTAATAAGAACCCGCTGTATAGCACAACAGCTGCTATACCCAGTACTCTGTAATGACCTACATGGGAAAATAATCTAAAAAAAGAGTGGATATACATATATATATATATAACTTTACTGCACACCTGAAACTAATACATTGTAAATCAACTATATTCCAATAATTTTAAATCCTGAAAAAATAAAATAAAACTTCAGTAGACTAATACACTTCTATTTTTGAAAAGGTAATTGGGCTCCATAGAAGCAAGGCAAGTGTCGCCTTGTATCTGTTGAAGACTATCCTAAAACTTGAAGCATCCTTAAATATAAGTTCAATGACAAATCAAGGACAAATGATCCCAAATGCTAATTCAGGTATCTCAAAAAAGATAGACTCCTTTATGCTCTGATTGACAATATTCTAATTTTGTAGAGAGTTTAAGAAGAGGATTGATTTTTAAAAAAATTTTATAAGATAAGAATAGCAGACCCTATATCAACCATCATGCTTCAAGGGGAAAGCAAAACAAAACACCAAAAAACCTGATTACTAGAAAGACTAACTTTTTTCAAATCACGAATAGGATAAAGCAGGACTGAACAAAATTCCAGTCTCTAGCTTTTGATTTCCATCTAATTTACACTACACCATATTGTACTGACTCACACAGTAGCACTATGTCTGTGCAGTGCTTTTCATAGAAATTGCAAAAACATTAAGTTTACACCAAAATTATCATATTGAATTTGATATCTCTTAAAATTCATTCATTGACAGTTGTTTCATTCATAAAATAGATATTCATAACACTTGTGTTCTTAGAGAGTGTGATACTTCCCCCCAATGTCCACATATTAATCCTCGGAATTTGTGAACATGTTAGGTTGCATATATTCAAAGAAGAATTTGTTTACAGTTGAAATTACAATTTCTAATCAATTGACCTTGAAATGGGGAGATTATTCTATGATATTCTGAGAAGGGCAGTGTAATCACAGGGGTTCTCACAATTGGAAAAGGGACACAGGAGTGAGAGAACCAGAACATAACAGCTTCCAGAAGCCTGACCCAATATTTCTGGCTTTGAAGATGGAAGATGGAAGATGGGAGCCACGAGTGAAGTACTGTGGTGGCCTTTAGAAGCTGAAAAAGACACGGAAACAAATTCTTCTCTAGGACCTTCAGAGGAAATAAAACCTTGGAACTAATACCTTGATTTTAGCCAGGGATACTTGTGTCAAATTTCCGAACTACAGTGCTCAAAGATAATATATTTGTATTATTTAAGGCTACACATTATTGGCAATTTGTTACAGAAGTTGTAGAAAGTGAATACAGATAATATTCCTGATCTAAGGCACCCCATAATCGAACAGAGAATTCCTAAAAAAATAAACAGGGAATTGCAATGTGTCGGGGGTGAATGTGTGCTAAAGAAATATGAGTTAGTGTAGGAATATTTAGGCAAGCTCACTGAAGCCTTTGAGGAACTGAGAAGAAAGCAGGACACAAAGAAAGAATGAGTTTTCATTAGGAAAAGTTTGGGTTAGTATTATGACCTAAAGTGAGAGAAGAGAAGACCAAGAAGCAAGAAGGAATGCAACATTTTGGGTAGTATTTTAGCATGGCAGGAATATAGCTTATGAGTAAAAAACAAAGCAGAAAACAAAAGCGAAATGAGACAAATAAGCTAACAAAAACTCCAAGTATTGTCAGGTTAAAAAAGGATTAGATATTTGAGAGATAAATATATTAAGGAGAATGCCTTTGCTATCTTGAGGGGACTGAATGGTAATTAAAATGATCTCTGGAAGAGTTTTGCATTTGAGGAAGTATATTCTGATAGAAACACAGAGTAAGAGAAGGCGGCAATGGGTGCAAGGAGACCATGTAGAAAGCTGTTGCTTTATCTACTTAAAAATGGTGATGGGGCCTTCCCAGATGATCCAGTAAGAAAGATTTCACCTTCCAATGCAGGGATGTGGATTTGACCCTTGGTCAAGGAGCTAAGATCCCACATGTCTCATGGCCCCCAAACAAAATATAAAACAGAAACAATAAAGAATTTATAAATGGTCCACATATTACATATATACAATGGACTACCCAGCCATTAAAAAGAATGAAATAATGTTATTTGCAGTAACATGGATGGACATAGAGGGTGTCATACTGTGTGAAGTAACTCAGACTGAGGAGAAATATTATATGATATCACTTAATATCTGAAATTTTAAAAAAATGATAAAAATGGACTTCCTTATTAAACATTAAGAGACACTGAGAACAAATCTATAGTTGCCAGGAGGAAGAATGAGGGGAAGGGATAGTTAGGGAGTTTCAGATGGACATGTACACACTGCTATATTTAAAATGGATAATCATCAAAGACCTATTCTGTAGCCCACAGAACTCCCCTCAATGTTCAGTCTGGATAGGACAAGAGTTTGAGGGGAGAATGGATACATGTATATGTATAGCTGAGTCCCTTTGCTGTTCACCTCAAATTATCACAATGTTGTTAATTGGCTATACCCCAATACAAAAATTAAAAGTTTTTTAAAAAAGAAGAAAAATAGTCACATCAAAAAAATATTTTAAAGAACTCCACACACAAAAAACAATGGTGGTTTGAACTAAGAGGCTTGTAGGAAGGAAGACAGAATGAACAAGATTTTAGACTTTTTAGAAGAAAGAGTCGATATAATTTTCTTTTTTAATTCCTTGAGGAGCAAAAGAAAGATGGAAGAATATATTTTGATTGCGTTAGTCACTAAGTGCATGGTGATGTCATGATCTGAAATAGAAACACAGAAAGAATAGACTAACAGGAGATAAACAGTGAATTTAGATTTGAACAATTGGTTATGAGAATCCAAGAGACAAGTTCCAGTGGGCCAAGTATGTGTTAAGGTAAGAAATGATAAGAAATCTAGTTGGAGGTGTTGATTGGATTACTACAGCATATAGATAACAATCACCAAAAGAGAGTGTGTTAGACAAGAAGGAAAAAATAATAATAATCAGAGGCAGCATCTTGAAGAATTTTAACCTTCATGTGATGAGTAAAGGAACTCAATAAAAGCAACTGAGGAGTGACCAGAAACAGACAGCTTTTGAGGAAATATGTTGAGTGCAAAACCATGAAAACAAATGTTTAAGTGGAGAGACGAAAAAGCAAATTCACACACTTGAGGAGACACTTGATATAAAAACTTTTCATTGGACCTAGTAACAAGCAAGGTAATGTTGCCACTGGCAACAGCATCTTCTTTGCAGTGGTAGCATGGGAATCAGATTGTGAAATAAGTAGAGAACCACAGTCTGGTGCTCTGAGGTGACCTAGAGGGGTGGGGTGGGGGATATGGGANAGATGTGTGTGCATGGGGGTATGTTAAAAAAAAAAAAATATATAAATATATATATATATATATATATATGTATATATTTATGACTGATTCATGTTGTATGCCAGAAACCAACACAACATTATAAAGCAATTATGCTCCAATTTGAAAATAAAGAAGAAGAAGAAAAATTTAAAAAAAAACTGTAAGGTTTACATAAGAAGGGAATACAAGTAGAATGGCAGTTTGAAGAAAGTATGTAGTTTCAGGGGAGAAAGACTTGAAGTCCTTAAAATTATTAATGCAAGGTAGCCATCATAATGTGAGAGACAGAAGTTAGCCCATATAAAAGGAATCCTTTTTAGACCTAGATCTTAGAGGATGTAAAACAAATGGATACAGAGAATGAATATAAAACATTACAAGGAATTGATAGTAGAAGTGCTTCCTGTTATTATAACTAGGAATAATGAAGAAAAGATGAGCATGGATGCAGATAAGGGGACAAATTTGTCTGGAATGTATAACCTACTCCTATCCATTCTATGGAGAATTTTAGCAGTACATTAATTGATGTCAGTCACCTACAACAAACAAAACTGACTCATAATGAATAGTCAATTATTTTCTGGTCGCATATGGTAATAGTAGATATACATTCTACTCAATAAATAATATTGGTAATAAAAGTAAATAAACACTTGGATCATTTGCATATATTTTACAAATTCTTTTCAGATACATTTATTTTTGTTTAAAATTGTAATTAAATATACATAATGTAAAACCAACCATTTTTAAGTCTACACTTATGTGGCATTAAGGAGAGTACATTATTGTGACACTACCACCATCATTTTTGTCCAGAATCTTTTCACCTTTCCCAGACTCTGTATGAATCGAACATAAACTACTGTCTCCCCTCCTCTAGTCCCTGACAACCATCTACTTTTTGTATCTGAATTTGATGAGCTTCAAAGAACTGGAAACATATAATATGTGTTCTTTGGTGATGGGCTTATTTTACTCAGCACATCTTCAAGATTCATCCATTTTGAAGGATGGATCAGAGTTTCCTTGCTTTTAAATGTTGAATAATAGCCTGTTGAATACACATACCACATTTTGTTTATCCATTTCATCTGTTTATGAACTCCTGGGTTGTTTCCAGTTTTAATATTGTGAATAATGCTGCTATGAATATGAGTGCATAAATATCTCTACAGTCCCTGCTTTTGATTCTTTTGAGTACATGCACAGAAGTGGAATAGCTGGATCATGGGGTAATTTTATATGTGATTTTCTGAAGAATCATTTACCATTTTCCACAGCAGCTGCAATGTTTTACATTTCCACCAGCAAATACATAGGATTTTGATTTTTTCTTGTACTCATCAGCACTTACAATTCCAGGGGCTTAGTCACTCAGTCATGTCTGACTCTGTGTGACCCCATGGACTGTAACCTGGCACGTTCCTCTGTCCATGGGATTCTCCAGGCAAGAATACTGGAGTGAGTTGTCATGCCCTCCTCCAGGGGATTTTCCCAACCCAGAGATCAAATCCAGGTCTCCCACTCTGCAGGAGCCACTAGGGAAGCCCTAGTTTGTTGATAATACCCATCCTGATGGGTATGGAGTAGTATTTATTCATGCGTTTTATTTGTATCTCCTTGATGATTAATGATGTTGAACAACTTTTTATGTATCTATTGAACTGATGCATATCTTCTTTGGAGAAATATCTATGTAAAGTCCTTTGCCCATTTTTGCCCATAATTGACTTGTTTTTTATGTTCATGTTGAGTTGTATGGGTTCTTTATATATTTTGGATGCTAACCCCTTATAAGATCTGCAAATACCATTCCCTGGGTTCATTTTCACTCTACTGATAGCATATTATGAAGCACAAAAGTTTATTTTTCATTTTAAGTCCAGTTTATATATCTTCTTTTTCTTTCATTGCTCATATTTTTAGCATTATATCCAAGAAAACATTGCCATATCTAATGTCATAAGCTTTTCCCCTATGTTTTCTTATATATATAGCTCTTTTTTCTTTCTATTATCAGAGCATAGTTGCTTACAATGTTGTATTGGTTTCTGATGTACAGCAAAGTGAATCAGCTATATGTTTACATATATCCCCTCCTTTGAGATTTCCTTCCCATTTAGGTTACCACAGAGCACTGATTAGAGTTCCCTTTGCTATACAGTAAGGTTCTCATTTGATTAATTGGAAGATTGGGAATGACGTGTGTGTGTGTGTGTGTGTGTGTGTGTGTGTGTGTGTAACTCTTAAGTCATTGATCCATTTTGAGTTAACTTTGAAAATGATGCAAGATATAAATCCAACTTCATTTTTGTTTATGTAGATAGCCAGTTTTCCTAACACCAACTGTTCAAAAAGACTGTCCTTTACCACTTGAATAGTTGTGGAATTTTTGTTGGAATCATTTAATTTCTAGATTTTCCATAATTTTCTATATGTCTATCTTTATACCAGTATCACATCGGTTCAACTATGGCTTTAGTTTTAAAATCAGGACCAGTGAGACCTTTAATTGTTCTTCTTTATCAAGTTTATTTTGGCTATCCAGGGTCCATATGAAGTTTGGAAGATATTTTCTGTTTCTGCCAAAAATGCCTCAGGAATGTTAATAGGGATTGTACAGCATGTGTATGTAGATCACTTTGGTTAGTATTGACATTTTAACTAATCCAGGAACAGGGAATGCCTTGCATGTACATTTAAATCTACTACATTTATAACTTCTTTCTCTACAATCTCAGATACGCATACTGATTTAAAAATCAATATAAATATAATTTGGTTTTGAAATTATAGATTCACAGATTTTTTTTTAAAAACTGAGAGNATATAAATATAATTTGGTTTTGAAATTATAGATTCACAGATTTTTTTTTTTAAACTGAGAGATGAGTATAAGATTAGCAAGTTTTTCAAGATGAATTACGCAGTTGCATCTGAAATAATGTTTTAGCTGGAAGCTATATGTTTTTTACAGAAGGAGACTTTTTAAAGTCACACATACTTCTCTTCTCCCTTCAAATAGAATCTAATATGCAAATTTACTTACAGTGGTGGGTAGTTCACAAACATTTAATCTGTTATGCTCAACCAGGTGCAGTTTCTACCAGTACTACAAGACATGACGAATGCGACAATTTTTTTTTAATGATTCTATACTTTCACTAATAAGTGCTTTGTTTGAATTACACAGTGTATTAAAAGCATATAATTGGAGATGCATAAGGATCAAGTGCATCACTGTGAAGACTTTATGTTTTTACAGTAGTGCTTTTTGAGCAAATTACCAACCTAATCAAGAAACATATTCATATTTACTTTGGCCACTTGAGGCAAAGAACTGACACATTGGAAAAGACCCTGATGCTGGGAAAGATTGAAGGCAGGAGAAGCGAGGGGATGATAGGGGATGAGATGGTTGGATGGCATCACTGACTTGATGAGCATGAGTTTGAGCAAGCTCCAGGAATTGGTGATCGATGGGGAAGCCTGCTGTGCTGCAGTTCATGGGGTCACAAAGAGTTAGACATGACTTAGCAACTGAAATGAACTGATTCATATTTACACCACAAATTTCTGACTATGACTTAATTATACATCCAAATTTATAGATAGATTTAAGTATCCAATGGTACTTAAGAACTGGTAGAGTCAAAGTTGACATGATTATCCAACTATCATGGATAATATTGTCTATAGTTAATTATAAAATGTCCTAGTGACAATTATGCTATTGTTCTAATCTGAATTATATTTCCATCTATTTATGAAAGTGTGATGAAAGATGAAACAAACTCTCACACCAAATTCTTCCACACATACATACATTCTTAAGTACAAAATGACTGCAAATGAAGCCATTTCGGTTACTGCAGAACCTCTGAATGAAGTATGCATTCATCCATCTGTAATTCTTTGAGGTCTCTGATAGTCATAACAAGCATCCCAGTAGCTTCTAACAATCTAATACATTGAAATCCTGTCTCAGCTGAAATCAGCAGAATAATCTGATTGATAAAGTTATTCATAAAACTTGTTCAGTTTAAAGCCATTAGCTCTTTTAGAACTATAAATCATCTATGTATAAGGATACTCTCTCAATTGATACTGCTTCTGTGGTAATAGTTTGGCCTTGTAGTACAAAATGAAGCGGGGCAAAAGCAAATAGAGTTTTGCCAAGAGAATGCACTGATCATAGCAAACACCCTCTTCCAACAACACACACATGGATATCATCAGATGGTCAATACTGAAATCAGATTGATATATTCTTTGCAGTTGAAGATGGAGAAACTCTATACAGTCAGCAGAAACTAGACCTGGAGCTGACTGTGGCTCAGATCATGAACTCCTTATTGCTAAATTTAGACTTAAGTTGAATAAAATAGGGCAAACCACTTGACCATGCAGGTATGACCTAAATCAAGTCCTTTATGGTTATACAGTGGAAGTAACAAATAGATTGAAGGGATTAGCTTTGATAGACAGAGGTTCATGACATTGTACAGGAGGCAGTGATCAAGACTGTCTCCAAAAAAAATGAATGCAAAAAGGCAAAATGGTTGTCAGAGGAGACCTTGCAAGTAGCTGAGAAGAGAAGAGAAGCTAAAAGCAAAGGAGAAAAGGAAAGATATACCCTACTGAATGCAGAGTTCCAAAGAATAGCAAGGAGAGATAAGAAAGCCTTCCTAAGTGATCATTGAAAAGAAATAGAGGGAAGACTAGAGATCTCTTCAAAAAAATTAGAGATACCAAGAAAATATTTCATACAAAGATGAGCAAACTAAAGGACAGAAATGGTATGCACCTAACAGAAACAGAAGATATTAAGAAGAGGTGGCAAGAATACACAGAAAAAGTATATAAAAAAGATCCAGATAACCACGATGGTGTGATCACACACCTAGAGCCAGACATCCTGGAATGTGAAGTCAAGTGGGCCTTAAGAAGCATCACTACCAACAAAGCTAGTGGAGGTGATGGAATTCCAGTTGAGCTATTTCAAATCCTGAACGATGATGCTGTGAAAGTGCTGCACTCATATGCCAGCAAATTTGGAAAACTCAGCAGTGGCCACAGGACTGGAAAAGGTCTGTTTCCATTCCAATCCCAAAGAAAGGCAATGCCAAAGAAATCTCAAACTACTGCACAATTTCATGCATCTCACAAGCTAGCAAAGTAATGCTCAAAATTCTTCAAGCTAGATTTCAACAGTACCTGAACTGAGAACTTTCAGATGTTCAGTATGGATTTAGAAAAGGCAGAGGAACCAGAGATCAAATTGCCAACATCTGTTGGATCATATAAAAAGCAAGAGGATTACAGAAAAACATCTATTTCTGCTTTATTTACTATGTCAAAGCCTTTGAATATGTGGATCACAATAAACTGTGGAAAATTCTGAAAGAGATGAGATTACCATCTGCCTTACCTGCCTCCTGAGAAACCTGTATGTAGGTCAAGAAGAAACACAGTTAGTACTGGACAGGGAACAACAGACTGTTTCCAAATTGGGAAAGAAGTTTGTCAAGGCTGTATATTGTCACCCTGCTTATTTAACTTATATGCAGAATTTATCATGCAAAATGCCGGGCTGGATGAAGTACAACTGGAATCAAGATTGCTGAGAGAATTATCAGTAGCTTCAGATATTGAGATGACACCATACTTATGGCAGAAAGTGAAGAGGAACTAAAGAGCCTCCTGATGAAAGTGAAAAGGAGAGTGAAAAAGGTTGCTTAAAACTCAATATTTAAAAAACAAAGATAACCGTATCCGGTCCCAGCACTTCATGGCAAATAGATGGGGAAACAGTGGAAACAGTGAGAGACTTTATTTACTGGGGCTCCAAAATCACTGCTGATGGTGACTGCAGCCACAAAATGAAAGGGCGCTTGCTCCTTGAAAGAAAAGCTATAACAAACATAGACAGCGTATTTAAAAGCAGAGACGTTACTTTGCTGACAAAGGTCCACCTAGTCAAAGCTATGGTTTTTCCAGTAGTCATGTATGGATGTGAGAGTTGGATCATAAAGAAAGCTAAGCAGTGAAGATGATGCTTTTGAACTGTGGTATTAGAGAAGACTCTTGAGAATCCCTTGGAATGCAAGGAGATCAAATCTGTCTATTGCAAAGGAAATCAGTCCTAACTATCCATTTTAAGGGCTGATGCTGAAACTGAAGCTCCAATACTCTGGCCCCCTGATGTGAAGTACTAACTCACTGGAAAAGATCCTTATGCTGGGAAAGATTGAAGGCAGGAGGAGAAGGGGACAACAAAGGATGAGATGGTTGGATGGCATCATGGACTGGATGGACATGAACTTGAGCAAGCTAAGGGAATCAGTGATGGACAGGGAAGCCTAACATGCTGCACTTATGGGCTCCCAAAGAGTCGGGCACAACTCTGCAACATAACTGAACTGAATTGAACTAAGATCAAATTTTCATGCTTTGGGTTATTATCATTTTTTGAATGGCTATCCATGCATCAAAAAATGGCAAAAGGCCAATAACACAAATTATAAAATGAATTTTTTGGATAGAACATATCAGGTGTAATTTATTCTACCTTATTAGATCAAGTAGCAGCAGAGTGAATAGTTTCTAGAGAAAAGAATGTAATTCTTCACTAAAAAGGCAAAAATAAGTAAATCCATATAGCCTAGACTTTGAAGAATGATCCCAATTAAATTGGTGAGTCCTAATCTCTTCATAAACAATTATGTCTGGAAATCCTAATATTTTTCAGTAAGTGACAGCTTGTGGAGCCAAGTTTGAAATCAAAATTTAAAGTTAATGAATCCTTAAAGACTAAAAAATGCAGGATATTGTGTATATTTATCCCTGTACATGAAAATGTGCTACTTTTTAAGTTAAAAAGCCTATAAATACCACCTTTCTATTACAAACACTTTTTCAAATAATGTATTAAAATAAAAATTGCTTTGTTACATTTTGGGGTGATAATG
>SJYQ01000253.1:79806-123099 GCA_006410935.1 Redunca redunca | reverse complement strand
TGGGGTGATAATGTGAATATTTTATAAGCAATGGCATATATGTTACTTTCATCTGTTGTTTAAACATAGTTGCAAGGTGTTAAAATATTTAATTATGCATTGTTAGAGTGTTGAATGTGTATGAAGGGCTGGAAAACAATCTGCACTTTTAATCAAACTTCATAAAAATAATATTCATTACATAAGAATTGTGTCAATCTATAAATTAAAAAAATCTCACTCACTGTAGTAGTAACATAAACTCCTGATTTCAAAAGAAAATGTTACCACTTCATATATTCTAAGACAAATGCAATTACTAAAAAAAAAATGCTGAGCCATCATTTATGCAGCTTTCAGAAAGTTAATATAGAAATTTTTTAATAAAAGGAGATTCTACCAAAATTAATTGTGTCAAAGAAATATGACTAGCAATGCTGTATATTGTTACCCTGCTTCTTTGACTTATATGCAGAGTACATCATGAGAAACGCTGGACTGAATGAAGTGCAAGCTGAAATCAAGATTGCTGGGAGAAATATCAATAACCTCAGATATGCAGATGACACCATCTTTACGGCAGAAAGTGAAGAAGAACTGAAGAGCCTCTTAATGAAAGTGGAGGAGGAGAGTGAAAAAGTTGGCTTAAAGCTCAACATTCAGAAAACGAAGATCATGGCATTCAGTCCTATTACTTCATGGAAAATAGATAGGGAAACAGTGGAAACAGTAACAGACTTTATTTTGGGGGCTCCAAAATCACCTCAGATATGCAGATGACACCACCCTTATGGCAGAAAGTGAAGAGGAGCTAAAAAGGCTCTTGATGAAGGTGAAAAAGGAGAGCAAAAAAGTTGGCTTAAAGCTCAACATTCAGAAAACGAAGACCATGGCATCCGGTCCCATCACTTCATGGGAAATAGATGGGGAAACGGAAGAAACAGTGTCAGACTTTATTTTTGGGGGCTCCAAAATCACTGCAGATGGTGACTGCAGCCATGAAATTAAAAGATGCTTGCTCCTTGGAAGAAAAGTTATGACCAACCTAGATAGTATATTCAAAAGCAGAGACATTACCTTGCCGACTAAGGTCCGTCTAGTCAAGGCTATGGTTTTCCCTGTAGTCATGTATGGATGTAAGAGTTGGATTGTGAAAAAGGCTGAGTGCCGAAGAATTGATGCATTTGAACTGTGGTGTTGGAGAAGACTCTTGAGAGTCCCTTGGACTGCAAGGAGATCCAACCAGTCCATTCTGAAGGAGATCAATCCTGGGATTTCTTTGGAAGGAATGATGCTGAAGCTGAAACTCCAGTACTTTGGCCACTTCATGCGAAGAGTTGATTCATTGGAAAAGACTCTGATGCTGGGAGGGATTGGGGGCAGGAGGAGAAGGGGACAACCGAGGATGAGATGGCTGGATGGCATCACGGACACGATGGACGTGAGTCTGAGTGAACTCCGGGAGATGGTGATGGACAGGGAGGCCTGGCGTGCTGCGATTCATGGGGTCGCAAAGAGTCGGACACGACTGAGTGACTGAACTGAACTGAACTGAACTGAAAATCACTGCAGATGGTGATTGCAGCCATGAAATAAAAAGACACTTACTCCTTGGAAGAAAAGTTATGACCAACCTAGTCAGCATATTAAAAAGCAGAGACATGACTTTGCCAACAAAGGTCCATCTAGTCAAGGCTATGGTTTTTCCACTAGTAATGTATGGATGTGAGAGTTGGACTATAAAGAAAGCTGAGTACTGAAGAACTGATGCTTTTGAACTGTGGTGTTGGAGAAGACTCTTGAGAGTCCCTTGAACTGCAAGGAGAGCCAACCATCCATCCTAAAGGAAATCAGTCCTGGATGTTCATTGGAAGGACTGATGTTGAAGTTGAAACTCCAATACTTTGGCCACCTAAAGTGAAGAGCTGACTCACTTGAAAAGACCCTGATGCTGGGAAAGAATGAAGGCGGGAGGAGAAGGGGACAACAGAGGATGAGATGATTGGTGGCATCACTGACTCTACAGACATGAGTTTGAGTAAACTCTGGGAGTTTGTGATGGACAGGGAGGCCTGGCATGCTGTAGTCAAAGGGGTTCGCAAAGAGCTGGACAGGACTGAGCGACTGAACTTATACCATTAAGCACAATTGCTCGTTCATTTTTAGTTTGCTCAACTAATTAGGTTTGAAATAATTTCATTCTTCATTTTATATCAGTAAAAAAAAAGTTAATTTCTTGTTACTTCAGTAGCTCAAAAATTGTGTAACAAATTTCTCAGAACTTCATTTTTAAAAATCTGTTGTATTCCATATGTAAATTATTTCTACTATAATGAAATGATACATTAAGATCTCTAGAAATAATGTGGATATTTTTGAATTTGAAGTTTGACAAACAAGAAATATAACCAATTAATTTATTTCAATGTTATTTTTGTTAGTCACAGGAAACTGGTTGATATAATTCTTATCAGTACAAATCTTTAATTGAAAAGTGTATATTTTCTTAGAATCTTTTCTAGAAATTGTCAGCTGTGTCCTTCAAAAAATGTTTTGTGTATTTTCTCTTAAATATTCCTCAAGCCCATACTAGGTTACTTACTCTGTTACCCTTGTTCAGCCCCTCAAAACTTATCACCTAGAAAACTGCAGCTGGTAGTCATCCATGTTCTGGTGAATCTTTAAAAACATGCCATGGGCCAATTACCAGTTTCCAATATGACATCGACTTGATAGTAAATTTCCTGAAAATGTAATCGCTGCCTTCAATACATCATTGAACAGCAGCAATCTGCTGTTCTTTCTGATGCTGATCTTGTTTTTTAACTGCATCTTGCTCTCAGCTTAAATGATTCTTCCAAATTTAGATCTGATAATTCCATATCACTGCCAAGTGCCTTGCCTATTATACATGAAGTAACTCTGTTTCTCAATATCCATAGAATTTCAGATCTATTCCCTATCCTCAGCCTGTTTTCTCACTGATTTCCAGCTTGTACTTCCGTCTTCTGTGACTACCAAACTGCTTGCAGTTTCCCACACCTAGATCTTTCCTGATATGATCTCCTTAGTGGAAAGCACCTGGTCTCTGGCTGTCTCCTTAAGAACTCATACTTGGAGATATACTTAATTCAGAAGTTATCTCTGCTCAGAATCCATCACTGAGACTGCACTCTTTTTTGGTGCCTTGTGTATTACACAACACACCTTTTAGTGTTTAATTTCCTCAAGTTGAAAAGACAAACTCTTATCTATCTTTATATTTGTAGTGATAAGCCTTGATAATGTCACATAAAAATATAACAGATGTTGGTTGTTGTAGATAAAGTTAATAATTGTAACATGAAATAGTAAATATGTAAAAGGATGTAACTGAGTTTGTACAATGGATAAAATGTAAAGTACAGAATACTTAACATGAAATATACCACACTTCTTCTTTCCTTTTCTTCTTTTTCTTTTTAATCTCTCATCTCTGTTCTCTTTGTTTTTGTGCCTCTATCCCTAACTCTTTCACTCCCTCTGTCTCTTTCCTCCTTCCATCCAACTTATCTTTCTAACTCTTATCTTTATTTGAAAATGATCATCCTTTTGGTATAGACAAGAACAACATATTGTATATGAAGATGTCTAATTTACTTATGTATTTACTGAAGTGTAATTATGATTACTAATCAATTTATAGCCACACTAAGAAGAAACGAATCATTCACTCTCCCGTAGGCAGTCAAATGTGTATTACTTTTCAAGATGATCAGTAATCTGTAACTTCTGTAATGTTTTAAACATCACAGATGCTTTGCTTTAGTCCCAGCTGATCATCAACAACAAAAGTCCATCTACATTACTTGAATGTCTGGTAACAGATTTACTGAAATTTGTTCCCCTTTTATAACAACAATTTCTGTCAGAACGAGCATGATTTATAGTGTATACATTGCACATGGTAGACAGTATTCTGAGTCCCATGAAATACTGTCAGGCAGCTAAACACCACTAGGAGTAGATGTCTCCTTTCCATTTTTGTTAAGAAATTTATTTAGCTTAAATATATTATGTCCATTAAATTTTAAGATAAATATATTTATGTTATAGAAAAAATTTCATTCAAAATGTACTAAGGATGATTGCAATGGTAGAATATGCTAAAAAATGCACTTGCCAATTAACACTGCAGAAATAGAGGTCCATTATAAATTGAGGGAGAGAAACTGGAACAGAATTTCCTCGAGAATGAAACTTTGTTGTTGAGTAAATGGAGTAAAAAATAAGATTGAAAATTATTAAATACAACCAAACATACATACCTTAAATAGGTAATCATCAATTATTTGTACACAAGTGTGAAGATAAATGTGTATTAACATTTCATTCTACTAACTCTTAAATGTTCGTTAAAAATATTGTCTTTAATACATTTTGTAACTGGTTTTGGAATATCTGATGGGGAAACTGCCAAGAAATTACTGTGCACTGAATAATGATAAGGCATGGTAATAAGTACTTTACACATATCTTGTTAAGATGAATATTCATACCAGTCCACTTCAGTTCAGTTGCTCAGTTGTGCCTGACTCTTTGTGACCCCATGGACTGCAGCAAGTCAGGCCTTCCTGTCCATCACCAACTTCCAGAGTTTACTCAAACTCAAGTCCATTGAGTTGGTGATGTCATCCAACCATCTCATCCACTGTCGACCCTTCTCTTCCCACCTTCATTCTTTCCCAGCATCAGGGTCTTTTCCAGAGGCATCTCTTCACCTCAGGAAGCCAAAGTATTGGATTTTCAGCTTCAGCATCAGTCCTTCCAATGAACATTCAGGACTGATTTCCTTTAGGATGGATGGTTGGATCTCCTTGCAGTCCAAGGGACTTTCAAGAGTCTTCTCCAACACCACAGTTCAAAAGCATCAATTCTTCGGTGCTCAGCCGTCTTCACAGTCCATTTCTCACATCCATACATGACTAGTGGAAAAACCATAGCCTTGACTAGATGGACCTTTGTTGGCAAAGTCATGTCTCTGCTTTTTAATATGCTGACCAGGTTGATCATAACTTTTCTTTCAAGGAGTAAGAGTCTTTTAATTTCATGGCTGCAATCACCATCTGCAGTGATTTTGGAGCCCCCAAAATAAAGGCTGTCACTCTTTCCAGTCTTTCTTTATCTATTTGCCATGAAGCGATGGGACCGGATGCTATCTTAGTTTTCTGAATGTTGAGCTTTAAGCCAACTTTTTCACTCTTCTCTTCCACTTTCATTAAGAGGCTCTTCAGTTCTTCTTCACTTTCTGCCATAAGGATGGTGTCATCTGGATATCTGAGGTTATTGATATTTCTCCCAGCAATCTTGATTTCAGCTTGTGCTTCATCCATCCCAGTGTTTCTTATGATGTATTCTGCATAGAAGTTAAATAAGCAGGGTGATAATATACATACTTGATGTACTCCTTATCCTATTTGAAACCAGTTTGTTGTCCATGTCCTGTTCTAACTGTTGCTTCCTGACCTGTATACAGATTACACAGGAGACAGGTCAGGTGGTCTGGTATTCCCATCTCCTTCAGAATTTTCCACAGTTTATTGTGCTCCAAACAGTCAAAGGCTTTGGCATAGTCTATAAAGCAGAAATAGATTTTTTTCTGGAACTCTCTTGCTTTCTCAGCGATCCAGTGGATGTTGGCAATTTGATCTCTGGTTCCTCTGCCTTTTCTAAACCAGCTTGAACATCTGGAAGTTCACAGTTCACATATTGTTGAAGCCTGGCTTGCAGAATTTTGAGCATTACTTTGCTAGAGTGTGAGATGACTGCAATTGTGTGATAGTTTGAGCAATCTTTGGCATTGCTTTTCTTTGGGATTGGAATTAAAACTGACCTTTTCCATTCCTGTGGCCACTGCTGAGTTTTCCATATTTGTTGGCATATTGAGTGCAGCACTTTCACAGCATCATCTTTAGGATTTGAGATAGCTCAACTGGAATTCCATCACCTCCACTAGCTTTGTTCATAGTGATGCTTTCTAAGGCCCACTTGACTTCACATTCCAGGTTGTTTGGCTTTCGGTGAGTGATTACACCATTGTGATTATCTGGGTGGTGAAGATCTTTTTTTACAGTTCTTTTGTGTGTTCTTGCCATCCCTTCTTAATATCTTCTGTCTGTTAGGTCCAGACCATTTCTTTCCTTTATTGAGCCCATGTTTGCATGAAATGTTCCCTTGGTATCTCTAATGTTCTTGAAGAGATCTCTCGTCTTTCCAATTCTATTGCTTTCTTCTATTTCTTTGTACTTATCACTGAGGAAGTCTTTCTTATCTCTCCTTGCTATTCTTTGGAACTCTGTACTCAAATGGATATATCTTTCCTTTCTCCTTTGCCTTTAGCTTTTCTTCTTTTCACAGCTATTTGTAAGGACTCCTCAGACAGTCATTTTGCTTTTTGCATTTCCTTTCCATGGGGATGGTCTTGATCCCTGTCTCCTATACAATGTCATGAACCTCCATCTGTAGTTCATCAGGCACTCTATCAGATATAGTCCCTTAAATATATTTCTCACTTCCACTGTGTAATCATTAGGGATTTGATTTATGTTCATGCATTTCTTTTCATTGTGATGACCTCGAGGCATTGCAAAATATTTTGGTAATGTAGGTTATTTTGAGTGTAGTGCATTAATTCTCCTGGGATCTCAGAGGTAACAATAGTCTGAAACTATTTTCAATACTCTCCAAAACTGGATATTAACCTTTGTGAAATATAAGGATGTACAGGCTCCTTGAAACTGTCTCACTGTTCATTCAGTACAAGGATGGAAGAAACTCAGATTAGTGATCCTTTTATTCTTAGAACAGGTTTTCCATGGAAGGCTTACATAATTGGTCCATTTATTTTAGATCAGAACGAAAAAAGTCATTAATTTTAAAATAAGATAATTAAAAATCAGATAATATATTTTAGAGGTGTTAACTGTGAATAGGGATAATACAGCTTAAACTTCAATTGATAAGAAACATTTGGGAAACACTGCAGAAGGTGACATATAAAATATATGGTAGACTTCAAAACTTGATGAGAAAAATTATACAAATCATTTCCTTGATTTTATGTTGTGATAATATTTTGAATATTTTGAGGCAAATAAAGTGTCTTTAAAATCAGTTTTACTTCTTTCTTTTCTGTTTTTAATGTGACAACTACAAAAATTAAAATTATTAGGACAGAGAAAATATTTTCCTTCTTTTTAAATGGGTTAGCATTAATCTCTAA
Organism: Redunca redunca; assembly: GCA_006410935.1. Classification (NCBI taxonomy): domain Eukaryota; kingdom Metazoa; phylum Chordata; class Mammalia; order Artiodactyla; family Bovidae; genus Redunca; species Redunca redunca. Next base: position 115,859 of record SJYQ01000253.1, on the reverse strand, counting down.
GGAGAGGAATAATAGCTTGACAACAGTATTAAAGTATCATGATTTTAATTTTTATAATCATGATATCTTTACACAAATGCAGGTTATTAAAAGCATGATGTTAGACTATATTTGCTGATGCTGTGTTTCCAATATGCAATTAATTAAAAGAAAATAGAATTAAAAGAAATCTGGAATATAAAAGTAATGTGGCCATATATATTTCTCAAAGTGATTTTAACTGATGGTGGAATTAAAGTAGATTCTTATTTTTGTTTTGAATGTCTTTCTGTTGTCTTTAACTTCTACAATAAGAAAAATAAATATTGTTTTTGTATTTTAGTCAATAAGTCATGTCTGACTCTTTGTGATCTAATGGAGTGTAGCCCTCCAGGCTCCTCTGCCTGTTGGATTTTCCAGGCAAGAAAGCTGGAGGCAGTTGCCATTTCCTCTCCAGGGGATTTTCCTGACCCAGGGATCAAGGAATGGAAGCCCAAGAAAAATAAATCTCCTTTCTTTAAAAAAAAAAAACTGTAGAATTATGGAATAAATGCAGGCAAAAAATAAAGACCTCGATAGAACTTTTATTAATACGTGATTTGGGTTAAAATTTATGAAAATCTAAAATGAAATTTCTTGTGTTTCGATTCACTTCTTTTTTTCAACAAGATACAATGGATTCAAACGAATATTGATACTGAACATAAATCTTATGATTTCTATATGCGTTGATAAGTTCTATGTAAAGCTTCATGTTTTATCTGGTAATATCCATACAACTCCTCTGTGAAAGTGTTAGAACTCACTTAAATGACAGGATAGACCTCTAACTGGTAAAAAATAAAAAAGAGAGAGAGAGAGAAAAAGAGACAGTAATAACTATGAAGTGAAAACAAACATGTTAGCCATTCAGTCATGTCCAACTTTTTGTGACCCCATGGAGTGTAGCCCAGAGACTCCTCTGTCCATGGGATTCTCCAGGCAAGAATAATGGAGTGAGTAGCTGTTCCCTTCTCCATGGTATATTTCCGACCCAGGAATAGAACCTGGGTCTCATGCATCACAGGTAGATTATTTACACTCTGAGCCACCAGAGAAGCCTAAGTAATAGATATACATTAAAAAATAAATTTAGCAAAAATATAATTTTTAAGTATTAGCTTCCAAATAGTATAAATGAAAAAATATCTGATTCATCTGCTATTATATAAGTATCAATTTTTATAGTTCATAATAACACTCACTTGGTAAATTAATGCCTCTCTAAAGGATCATTTGACAGAACAGACTTTTATAAGGAAACTTTCTATTGGAAACTTTAGATAAAATGCATCCTTTCAAACTAACCTAGAGATAGGAATTCAGAAAAGAGCTAATAATTAAAATGTGACATATTTCATTCCAATTGTTTTAAACTGCTGAACAGTTTTGGCCAATTAAAAACTTAAATCCCATAAGTAAGAACTCAGTTTGGGAATCTGAGTTAATTTAAAATGAAGCAAAGGCTTTGTTGCCAATCTGCAGCCACTGTTTCATGTCCAAATAGATGGGATCTTTGACAGCAATGTGGCTGGAATCTTCACAGTAAAGCTGCTATGAGGAGAATGCCAACCAGATATGGTTTCATATTACAAAAGGACAATGCAAGTTTCAATTCAAGATGTTTCTGAGAAATTGGTATTAAGAACGCTGCTGCTGCTAAGTCACTTCAGTCATGTCTGACTCTGTGCAACCCCATGGATGGCAGCCAACCAGGCTCCCCCGTCCCTGGGATTCTCCTGGCAAGAACACTGGAGTGGGTTGCCATTTCCTTCTCCAATGCATAAAAGTGAAAAGTGAAAGGGAAGTCTTTCAGTCATGTCTGACTCTTAGCAACCCCGTGGACTGTAGCCCACCAGGCTCCTCCGCCCATGGGATTTTCCAGGCAAGAGTACTGGAGTGGGGTGCCATTGCCTTCTCCGGTATTAAGAATAGAGGGTTAACAAAGCTTAAGTGTGAAAGCGAAACAGTCACTCAACAGTATCTGACTCTATGAATCCATGGATTGTAGCTTGTCAGGCTCCTCTGTCCATGGAATTCTCCAGGCAAGAGTACTGGAGTGGGTAGTCAGGTCCTTCTCCAGGAGATCTTCCCCACCCAGGGATCAAACCCAGGTCTCCCACACTGCAGGCAGATTATTTACCAGTGAATTACAGATTCAGTTCAGTTCAGTTCAGTTCAGTTGCTCAGTCGTGTCTGACTCTTTGCGACCCCATGAATCGCAGCACGCCAGGCCTCCCTGTCCATCACCATCTCCCGGAGTTCACTCAGATTCACGTCCATCGTGTCCGTGATGCCATCCAGCCATCTCATCCTCTGTCGTCCCCTTCTCCTCCTGCCCCCAATCCCTCCCAGCATCAGAGTCTTATCCAATGAATCAGCTCTTAGCATGAGGTGGCCAAAGTACTGGAGTTTCAGCTTTAGCATCATTCCTTCCAAAGAAATCCCAGGATTGATCTCCTTCAGAATGGACTGGTTGGATCTCCTTGCAGTCCAAGGGACTCTCAAGAGTCTTCTCCAACACTACAGTTCAAAAGCATAAATTCTTCAGCCCTCAGCTTTCTTCATAGTCCAACTCTCACATCCATACATGGCCACAGGAAAAACCATAGCCTTGACTAGACGGACCTTAGTCGGCAAGGTAATGTCTCTGCTTTCGAATATACTATCTAGGTTGGTCATAACTTTTCTATGATTGTGAAAATCTACAAACAGCCTCAGGCAAAGTTATTCCCAGAATATTATACTGAAATAAGCATAAAGTAATTTTAAGTCAGATGCACTATATTATGATTGACAAGGTATGTCACAGTGTGAAAAATAAGAATAATTGGTCAGTTACAATTTCATTATTTTTTATTTCTATTTCACTTTGTCTCAGACAAGTTCTTATTTTCAATACCTATATGACAGAAGAGTCAAAATGTCAAGAAGTAAATAGAAGTGTTTCACTTGAAGTAAAAGAAGCTGAAATATCTAATTGAGTCTGCACTTAAAAGTAACAAACAGGTCAACAAACAAAATTTACCTGTGAGAGATAAGAGCATATAGAATGCCAGTGGTTATAGGTAAAAAGAGAAATATAAAGGTATACCAGCTACACCAGATTAAGGTAATATAAACAGGATGAGGACAGAGTCATCTCGAAATTGGGAAGTTTTAAGATCATAGTTATATAATCTTACAGTTTTGAAGATTTTAAAATTATGGTTCAAATCTGTATTACTTCATCAGTTATTGTTTTATTAACAGTTAGGGTATAAAAGTTTTTTTGTTGTTGTTGTTGTTGTTTAAGGCCAAGAAACTGTCCTTTTGGAATATGTGTGTATACATAAAATTTCAACAATCATGTTTTGCAACAGTATTTTTTTTATAGCCGCTGGAACCCAGACACAGCAAAAATATCACACAATGTAACCATCTGTAAGACAGTGATTCTGTATTTATCCAATCATCAGGGCATACCTGCACACTCCAACACAGAAGACTACAGCCATACACACATGTGAACTAACTTTGTAATCAAAGCTTGTAGTAGAAGATTGATTTCTCCAGTGAATCAGTCAACTAAAGTTCCTGCAAAGTTTTATACTACAATGATCCAGTATGGATTCTTTTATGAATATAGCAGTTCTATCAATCCAATGCAGCATTTCCCAAATCAGTGTGGAATTTTTAAATCCAGATAAATAGTATAAGCTTGCCAACACCTTAGAAGTCTTTCTCTTGCCCATGTTCCCAAAGGGGACCATTCACATTAACTACTATAACCACAAATGAGTTTTATATAATTTAGATTTTAACTAAATATATACTTTAATGTACATTTATGTGCTCTGCTTCTTTGCTCAGAATTTTCTTTCATTTTTTTATATCCAACTTTTCAGCCACTAGAACTTAACTGTCTAAACTTACATCTCTGCTGCAAAGTGCCATGACCAAAGTTACCAATAACTTCCTTATTGCCAATCCAGTGCCTGTTCATCTGTTGTATACTTTCTTGCTTTGAACTTAGCCTTGAAAACAATTCCTTACTAAAAGTCCACAATGGCGTACTCCTTTGGCTTTCCTCTTATCTCTCCGTGCTATTATTGTTGAATTTTAGTTTCCTACTGCCGTTTTACTCTTCTCTCCACAAGCAGTAAGTCTCCTACATATGACTCTTCAAGTTGTGAACATTCAAAGATGCTAACATGTGTTCCCTCAGTGTCAGGCATAAGTGAAATTGCAGCTTGCTTTCCATCTCCTCTTGCTGATGATCTTTCAGCTAGTTCTACCATCTGCCACCTCCTTTCCGTTCTCCAGTCAATAACTCTTCTTGCCTGCTTACTCAGTGCCAGCCCCTGTGTGCCAGCTGTTGTACTGTACTACTGTACTCTTCAAGGTACTGTACTATAAGATTAAAAATGTGTGTTTAGGTATTATTTGTGTGAAAAGTATTATAAACCTATTATACAGTACAGTACTATATAGCTGATTGTGTTAGTTGGGTAGCTAGGCTAACTTTGTTGGATTTATGAACAAACTAGACTTATGAATCTGAACTTGTTCATATGAAGGGGACTTCCTGTACTTACCTTGGATACCTCCATCCTTGCCACAGAATCAAATTTTAACTACATGCTCTATGTCTCTCCTTGTGACCCAGAGCTCTCACCTGATTCTGGGCCACCTGATTCTCCAGCTAAAAGTTTCTATTTGAATATGCCAATATGTCTAAAATTTAACTAAATATACTCCCCAAACTTGTTTCTCTTCCTGTGCTTCCTACCTTAATGAGTAGCATTATTGTTTAACTTTGTATGCAAACTAGATAATTTGACATTATCCTTGACCCTACCCTCTTCCTCCCACGTGTATGTAATCACTCATCTAATCCAGTTAATTCTGCTGCTGCTAAGTCGCTTCAGTCGTGTCTGACTCTGTGAGACCCCAGAGACGGCAGCCCACAAGGCTCCCCCATCCCTGGGATTCTCCAGGCAAGAACACTGGAGTGGGTTGCCATTTCCTTCTCCAGTGCATGAAAGTGAAAAGTGAAAGTGAAGTCGCTCAGTCGTGTCTGACTCCTAGCGACCCCATGTACTGCAGCCTACCAGGCTCCTCCGTCCATGGGATTTTCCAGGAAAGAGTCCTGGAGTGGGGTGCCATTGCCTTCTCCACCAGCTAATTCTATTTGTAAGCTATTTTCCAAATATGGACACATCCTTACATTATTGCTACTGCTCTTCTAGTCTTGTCTCCATCACTTTCACATACTTCAACACTCTTAATTGGTCACTAAATTCTGGTCACTAAATTCAGCTATTTTTCTCAAATAAAGAACTTTCATATACTAATGATGTAATGTCAATGAATGTTAATATGATACTCATATTTCATTGCCTGAGTTATTAGATGGTTCCGATAATTAACATTTTATTGCAGCAACTGTGATTTCCTAGAAAAATAAATTTTCTTTTCCTTATAATGTCACTATCAAATCTATACTCCTTTAAGAAGCTTTTCACATATAATCATGAAGACTTAGGTGATTTAAAGTAACTTTTGCATTAAAAAAATTTAGAATCCTTATTATTCTTTTTAAAAATGAGAGACAGATATTATACAATTAGTTTCAATATAAATTTCACAATTGATGCATTAGGCTTGTAAAAACCGAATTACTTTATGCATAGTAGAAAAATATCTTCCTGTAGATCCTTCCACATAGAGATTGTTTCTGAATTGAATAAAGATATATTTAAGGGTGACATTAGACCTGTAATCACTAGAACACATATATGTCTTAAAGCGTATATAAATGGCTTAGGGAACTACAACTCATAATTATTTAATAAAATTTCAAGAATGTCAGAATTACACAAATTCCTCACTTCATACAATCTTAAATCACAGCAATATATAGTTTAACTTAGGAAATTAAGTACTTGATAAGCATTTCCAAAACAAATATACATTTAGGGGGTAGACAACTGCACTAATTTTGGCAATCTAAATGTCCAAATGAAAACAAATATTTCTTAAAATTAATAGTCATATAATTGCACTTTATTATCCCAACCGAATGTGCAAAACTAAATATATATAAACATTTGAACATCACTTCTGAAATTCTGTGTGTGGTCATATTGTCTGATGGTGAATTACTTGCACTTACCTACAGATTTGAAGCAAAAATATATATTTCAAGGCAAGTCAAACTTAATCAAACATTGTATTTTGATTTTCAGTTGGAAGAAAATAAAATACTGTCTCTATATGTCAGTACAAGTCCTTACAGTTAATAAAAATACTATTTGTTTTTAATTCTAAGCACTGTTTACACTGCAAATCTACACATTTTACTATTGAGACAACAAAAATGCATGGGTGCAGGGTATCCACAATTTGAAAAGAAGGTTTAGTATTTCCTTCAAGTATTCAAAACTATGTCTGACTTCACTTAGTTTTATTGGATCCCATTACACTAATTTCCAAGTTTGTTAAACAAAGAAGGCATGATTTAAGATATTTGATACTTGCAGTGAGAGTGAGNTCTTAGAAAACTCAAAGGATTTTTTACTAATTCAAAAACACTGGAGAGAAATTAAGAATGTCACATAGTGCTTATTAGGAAATAATAATTAATCGTATCCAAAATGAAAAAAAATTATGAAAAACCGTATAAGTGTGAAAACAACACTATAATATAATGTAATAACACTCAGTGGTGAGCTGGCTTTTTTTCTTTACCATTAACATTTACCTGTTTGCTTTGCAAACTTTTTCCCATTTTATATGATGGCAGTCTATTAACTGGAATTCAAGAATTCTATCTATCCTTATATCTAGCAGTAAATAATGAGTGGATAAAGGTAAATTTAACTTCTCTGGCCTTAGTTTATTCTCTTGGATATTCATTTAGGGACTTTTTATTTTTCTGTGCTTTCCTTTTAGAAACTATCTGGGGGAATGAATTCTATCTGTGAAAAATGATTAGTATTTACCCTTCCTTCATCTGTCATTTTTATCATTGTCTGTCTCAGATGATGTATCCCTCAGGGAAAGGAAACATCTTTTTCAAGTTACTTTAACTAGTACAGCACTCTATACACATAGGTATTCAGTACATAATTTTAAAATGGATTGCCTTTTCACTATTTTTATACATTTTTATTCATAATACTAATATTTTAAATAGAATGATTTTTAAAAATCATGTCATTACACAAATCCTGTCGCAAAACTGAGGTGGGTGTAGTTGTATTATAACAGAAGGAGAGAAAGAAATAGGCATATGTTTCCTACTCACATATAAATACCTTGCTGATACAGACAATCCACACAAGTTAGTTTTGCTGTCTCCAAAAAATCATTATAGAACTGGTTGCCCTGTTTAATAAGGTTGAAACACTAATAACGGAAAACTGTATGGAAAACTGCTTGGTTTAACCACAAGGAATATTAAAACACTCCAGATAATTCTACCATTACTTAGAAAAACATTATCTTTTGCAATTGATTGTTAACATAATTTTATCATAGTTAAGAAAAAGTTTTGTGATGATTCAAAGAGAAAAAAGCTCATGATTGCCGATTGCCAAATGCTTGCATTACCCATTATCTCTTTATGGTTCAAAATATTAAAAATGTAGATCTTTTGTATTAGACACAATTTTCACCTGATAGCAGAATCATTAATGATATTCATTCAGTTTCACGGTATTTCCTATAAATAATTTCTATAAAATTGATACCATATTACCTTCCAGCCCCCCATCAACAGAATCATATAGATTTTCTTCTATCCAAATTCAATTGTTCCTAGTGCCCAATAGTTCCTTTATAAACCATGTTTCACTATGTCTCTATTGAATGCTTGTACTGATGCTTCAGATTTCTGAATTGCATAATTTTATTTATCTTAACAATATACTGAACTACCTTGCCTTCCTTAGCAGCATCAAATCATCTCTCAAACACAGTATCATATTTTCCCCTTCATAGGGGCCAGATAGCAGTATTCTTGAGAAGATTCTTATGTATTGATATTGCTAGGGATCACTATTCAGTCTTTCCCGTGTTATCACAAAAATAATATGTTACTCACACTTTATTTTCATTGTTTTGTTATTTTCTGGCTCCACCTTTCCGCTGTCAACAATAACTACATTTTAAATAAAAATCCTATAGAAACATATTTAATTCTCTTATTCACACTTGATAGTTTGTATTCCATTAAAAATGTTTCCTGCTATTGCTACAAATTTCAAGTACTTTTTTTTAGCCAAATCCCAGTGTCTTCATATTATGAGAGTGTGGAATAGTAGTTGTTAGATCAGACTGCCTGTTTAATAAAATAAGTTAGTAAAAGAGCAGTAATAGTTCAGACTTTCAGACTTAGAAAAGAGCATGTGGTTGGACTAATTTCTCTAAATACTGTGGTATATCATGCAGCTGAGATTATTTATGCCACTATGGGAAGCACACTTGACACCCTAAACTCTCTCTTTAGTATACATACTACTTGTGTACTAAAGAGACTATCAAAGCCCAAAAGACTGAGACAGTAACTTCAATTTTCCCCCTAACTGCCTAAAGGAAAGCAGATAGAAGACCTGTTCCAGGAAGGGAGCTGTCACTGTAGGTTAACTATAATGTGAACTAGGTGTGGACAGGAAGGAACTTAGCAAATCTCTGTTTGTTAAAATTCCTCTCTATGTTCTATTTTCTCTTAGGGCCCAGCAAACATTTGTTTACCAAACATCTACTTTTTCATCTGTCTGAAAATTGCCTTCCTCCCCTCAGAAGTCTTCTTTTGTCTTTAGCTGAGGATGGTACTTAATGTGAGGTTTTCAGTCATTTAAGGTAAGGGTTTCAGTCATTGAGGACAGTACTTAAGGCAAAGGTTTTATTACTTAAGGTGAGGGTTTTGGTTTTCCTAGGTATCTTCCATTTATATACATTATTAAACTTTGTTTGATTTTCTTCTGCTAATAAGCCTCATGACAACTTGATCCTTAGGCCAGTCAGAGAAGTCTAGAAGGGCAGTGGAACATTTCTTCCTCTCTGACATTATTCTGTTTGTCCATCTTCCGTCTCTCATCCAACAAAGTCCAAATCCACTCATCCTGAAGACTCATTCAATTATTACTACCTTCACCACCTCTCCTTGATTCCCCAAGGGGGAGATTATATTATTAATTCACTTAATATTTTGTGTAGGACTTTCTATGACATTTATCTCCTCCTATCTTAAATGATTTGGTATAACATAATATAATGTGATTTTTTATAATATAATATATTATGTTTTCCTGATAAACCATAGTATTCCTGTTATCCTAAGCACACAAAAGAATGATTGCTAAAGAGTGAAGTTCAATGACAAACACTTAGACTTCTTAACTAGCTTGGCAGAGATTCAATTATAAATTCAGCCACTTAATTCTTAACTTCTCATGTTTTAGTTTCTTCATATGATCTTCCAGTGATAATGCTGCTTTCTTCTTACATTTGAAAAGTTGTACACACCTTTAAAGGATGAAATGTTTACTGAGATATCCCATCTCGTATTCTGCTTGCAACTTAAAGTGGAAATACAGCTTAATTAAATCTGAAGCGCATATTAACTTCTTGCCTTAAAGCTTTATAACCTGCAACTCTTTCATATTTATTACTTTGTTAGTATCAAATACTGCATAAAATATGATCAATGTTTAATATAAAGTGAATCATGTGATAATTACTATCATTATTTATATGAATTTTTAGAGATTTAAGTAATTTTTTCCAATATCAGCTGATATATGACAGGCATAATTCAAACATGATCTTTTTATATGAAACAGTCTATTTCCTGTCTTTTTGGAAAAAAAATTACATGTGTATATATTTGGAAAGCCCTACATATGTGAATACATATAAAAATATTGAAGACAATCTATTTATCTAAAAATGCCCTTTAACTTAGATTACTTTGTGATTTTCAAATACCAACCAGTTTAGTTAATGATTTTTTTTTTCCTTTTTTTTAACACACAGCTCTGAAAACATTCCTTTCTGTTCTTCTGTCTCCAGTTTTTTTTTTCCCCTTTGGAATTATTTTTAAAGAATAACCTGGCATGTAGCTCTTTAAAACAAAAGCAACTTTACAGTTTCACAATACAAAGTATAAACATTCAATTTGAAGAAGTCTTCAAGCATTATACATATATCATTCATTCTAAAGTATCTTAACATACATATAAAATTTCATTCTTATGCTAATTTTGTTACCATATATGCAAACTATCTATTAAACAACTTTAGTTTACCTCTAAGGTAAAAGAGTCACTGTGTAAGTAATTAAATTGTTTTTGATAAGCAGTGACAAACAATGAAGTACTGTTCCTAGTCTAAAATAACCTTGGAAACAGCACTGTGGAATTAATATCTAAACTAGAATCAACAAGAACTGATGGCAAGGGCTACTGAATATTTCTAGCTCTTTGTTTTAGAATATTAAATCTCTTACCTCTTACATTCTTTTCAATAGAGCCAAACCCTTAAATTTTCTCACCTTAAATCACTTAAATCACTTCTCTTAAGTAGCAGCTTGTACTTTGAGATCAAGCAAACTCATCATATTGGGTGATGAAACAGGAAAAAGAACAAAGAGGAATTAGAGAACGAATCTGATACTCACGGAATGTTCTATAAAATTCTTCAAGAGCCAGGTGCTTGTCTGAGTTAAAATCATCATATTTCAGTAGATCATACAAAGTACAATCAGAAAGGTCCTTGCCAAGTTCTTCCTGTTTTATAACCTGAAAAGAAAATTAAAATCATGCAATTATATCAGTGTCTTAACATTTCTAAAGGTAATTTAAGTCTACACTTGAGCAAAGAACTGAACTTACAGGAAACCTGGGTTTTCAGTTACTAGACATTTATTTTCAAGTGTTTCATTGACATAAAATTATAAATTTAACTTAGTTTATTGTGACATTCATACAGATACTTAGAATTTAGCCTGAAAGTTTTAATACCAAAATCTCCCAGTAGGACCCAGAAAACTTGAACATTAAAGGGACATTTTTGTATTTTACTCATTTCCTTTGATTCACTTACATTGACTCAAGGAGATACTTTACTTCTGCATGAAAATTGCCTCCTAAGTCTCAGTGACCCATGTCAAAATGGAACAGCTCTTTCCCAACAAAAATAGTCAGTAGCTTGTTCCAACTTTCATCTTCCTATTATTTGTGAAAAATGAAGTTAGATTTTTTTTTTCTCTTTTGTCTAGCATCCTCCCCAGCTGGAAGTGAAGCCATTTGGGATTCTGAATTAACTTCCTGGATCACAAAGGAGCTATTAAGTAAATTACTGTTTCCAGGAGCCGGTTACAATTAATGCACCAATTGATGATGGGAATCCACCCAAGCATGGGTGAGAAAAATTGCCAAACTGCTTTTCTGCTCTGTGCTCTGTTCCATGGACTGTGGCAGTAGCCCTTTTAAGACTCTACTGATTTTGACTATAGCTTGTCTGGTAAAATGGCTCCCCAAGATTTTTCAAACATTCCCTTTCCCCGGGTAGCTGCATGGCTGTGTCCAACAGTCTTTCATATTTGTCCACAGAGGAGTGGTTCATATTACTTGGAGGTTTGCTTCACAGTGTACATTTTGTTAAAGTTGGTGCAATCAGGCAATCAGGAAACACAAGCTCTGAAGTCAGCCAGCTTTGGGTTTAGACCATGCCAAGGCTACTTAATAGCTCTATAATTTCTGGCAAGTCACTCAACCTTTTCTCACTAAGAAATTAATGATAGCAACCTCTACTTCTCCTGGTTGGTGTGCAGATTATAAATATAAATATACATATATATATATATATAAACAGTTTTAGTCAAGTGCAAAACATATAGTATACACTCAGACATAATCATTTAATGTTAAAAATAATTATTTATATATACAAATATGCTTCTCATTATAAAAATTCACTGGAGTTTTCCACACCAGCTTGTGTATGTTATGGTTACATATAGTTTGAAAATTTGAGACTTTGTCATAGCAACGGCAGATTGGTGATAATAATGTCTGTTTTAATGAGCTATTTTTGACTCTTTTATGGAACACCCCAGTGTTAAAATTTGTCATGCTTGCATGAGGATGAGCTGCAGAGACAGGTCTGAGGATGGAGCTTAGCCTATGTGTTGCTAGAAGCTACTGCCCCTGTCACCTGAGTAGTGACATGCAATGACAGTGTTTGCACTACTAAATACAGCTTTCACAACTTCATGTGCTCTCTATTCTTATTTACTGTATTCAAATTTCATTGGCTAAGCTGGCATTTGCTGCCTTAGAGGAGGAAAATTGTGAGTGGTTTATCTGCTTTCCATATAAATAGATATGGTTGATAGTGAGTGGTAAAGCCCTTGGCTTTAGCACAGTCCAGCTGGAGGGATTAACAAAACTACTTAATGGCTAGAGCTATCTCTCCTATAAGCCTAATGGGAAAACAAATACTGCTTTTCTGTTTAGAAAGCAACCAAGCTCTCAGCCACTCTCCATCTGTTGTTTGTTAGATGATGAGAAGAGGGTTTTCCCAGGTGGCAGAGGGGCAGTGTTTTTGGTCTTACCTCACTATGCTCTTTCTAAAGACCTGTGGGGCCAGCACCACAGTAATTTTTAGGATGCAGTGACAATAGAATGTGGTCAGATACTTTAATACTATTTTTGCTGGCTTTAATTCACATACTAATTTCTGAAATGATGGAACAGAAAGTTGGGAGAGAAGCTTTCATCACTGTCTCATATTAATTTCTGTTCTAATATTTTATTCAAGGTAAACTGTGAATAAACCAAGAGAACAGATGTCTATCTTTTTCCTTAATACTGACTTTGGCATAAGACTAGCTTGCTTTTGATTTGATCTTGATTCGATCATGATGATACAACTCAAGCTGGATATGCTGTTTTAAGGAATGTGCTTTAGAAAATGCATGGTCCTGGCTAGTGAGCTATATATATATAGATATAACTCTGTTCAATGATATTTGGCCATGCTATGATAGAGGGGTTAAGTGATTCATCCCTTCATAAATTCATTGTTTAATATGTATTTTCCTCGTTTATTCCATTTCTGTTCAATGAAATAGCCTACTTAAGACATGCTTCCTGGTAAGCATGTTTCTCCTTTGTTTCCTGATGGGAGCTTTGGCATGGTCTGAGATGTTTCAGTGTGGGAGTTATTATCTTGTGACCTTTTAACCATCATGGGAAAATTGCTTTAGATATTGGGTTCTGATAGCCTTAAAGAGCTGTGTGTTTGACTGTTGAGAAGAAAATATAAAACAAGATAGAAGCAGTAATACATTAAGCACTCTGGCACTGGGAATTCAAACTTGTAGGACATTTATTTCATTTATTGTCTGGCTCTGGTTTTAAAACCTTTACAGTCTAACCTCTTCAAAATGCATGTGTTACATCTGACATAGAGACTACTGGCAAAGCCAGATTCACGGAACATACTGTCATTTAAAAATATATTTTAATTAGGATAAGTACATTATTTATATGTAATGAAGTGAAGTGAAGTGAAAGTCACTCAGTCATGTCTGAATATTTGTGACCCCATCGACTGTAGCCTGCCAGGCTCCTCTGTCCATGGAATTCTCCAGGCAAGAACACTGCAGTGCGTAGCTGTCCCTTCTCCAGGGGATCTTCCCACCCAGGGATTTAAACCCAGGTCTCCTGCATTACAGGTGAATTCTTTACCATCCGAGTCACCAGTGAAGCCCTTATATATAATGTTATTGCACAATTAATAGAATATTGTGTGGTATAAATGTAACTTTTATACTCACTGAAAGTGAAAGTCGCTCAGTCATGTCCGACTCTTTGCATTCCCATGGACTGTATAGTCCATGGAATTCTCCAGGCCAGAATACTGGAGTGGGTAGCCTATCCCTTCTCCGGGGGATCTTCCTGACCCAGGAATCAAACCAGGGTCTCCTGCATTGCAGGCAGATTTTTACCAACTGAGCTATATACACACTAGGCAATAAAAATTCATGTAACTTGCATTATTACAATATTCACTTGACTGAAGTGGTCTGGAAATGAAAGTCGCTCAGTCGTGTCCCATTCTTTGCGATCCCATGGACTACAGAGTCCATGGAATTCTCAAGGCCAGAATACTGGAGTGGGAAGCCTCTCCCTTCTCTAAGGGATCTTCCCAACCCAGGGATGAAACCCAGGTCTCCCTCATTGCAGGCGGATTCTTTAATAGCTGAGCCACAAGGGAAGCCCACAGTGGTCTGGAACCAAACCACAATAACTCTGAGAAATGCTTATAAAATATATAGTATCTCAGATGATCAACAAGAACTGGAAAGAGAAATAGAAAATGCCAGAGGCAGATGTAGAGGGTTGTCTCCTGCTGTGAGATATATGGGTATTAGATTTCTGGGGATAAGGCATGATTTGGAAATCCAAAGTTATTATATTAACTTTCATGCAAGAGATACAGTGCATGTGATTTTGATGGTCTCAAGTCATGCTGATGAGACTATTTGTGTATGAGGTCGGAGACAGAGGTGTGAAATCTTCCAGTTTTGTTTCTTTTCTTTACTCTCCTTAGTGGAATAGGTGTGAAGGAGGAAACAGAACAGGCTCTATCTATTTGAAAGCAGGACTCCATCTTAGGCCGGACTGTGGACTTTGAGCTATATGCCCAATATTTATAGAAACGACATACCAACTAGGAAACCAGGCCCCTGGAAGGAAGAGCCCCAGGGCTTTCCATCACCTAAAAGAATACCTTAATTATCTGTGTAACCAAATAGAATCATACATTTTATTACACTTATTGGAGAATGACCATAGGTCTACTGATAATTGTCCACTGTTAACTACCTAGGTTTAAGGCATATAAATCAAAGGTTAACTTTGATTGTGTCTTTCTTTTTCCTTTGTTCAGACTAGTTTCAGGGAATTTGGGGTGTGGGTTTGGGCAAGTATGCTTAGGGTATATGAGGTTTTCACAAAAACTGGTCAGGGTCCTTGGCTAAGAGGAGACTCTGCCTTGGGCCCGCTGGTGTAATGAACTGCACTCCACCATCGGCATTGTCCTTCTGAGTGAGTTTTGTTTCCCAGAATGCATGACTACAACAGAAGAAATGATGGACTTAAGAGAAATATAGTATTCACATTGCCAACTACAAATTAGCACTTGCCATCTGCCTCTACAAGGATTAAAACTTTAGCCTCTGCAGCTGCTGCTGACCTTTAACACCCCCTTAAAGGAATTCAGGGCGGAGATCAGGAATGAGGCACTCTGTGCTCTGGGCAAAACTGGCAGAACAGGTCTTCAGTTAGATTATTCAGGAGAAGATTTTATTAGCCCAATTCCTGAATCTCCTCCTATCTAGAGAAACACTAAAATCCTTCACAGTGATATCCCCCACTTCATGACTAGCAGTAATCTTCATGAGACTAGCAGAAACCTTCTGGAAAACAACACGCGCTTGATTGCATGTACTCCACCTTCACCAAAATCACATGCACTGTCCCTCCCCCTATTTTTTTGGACTAGTTTCTGAGAGCTATCTGAAATGCTGTCTCCCACTCTATAGTCTTCATTTTGCCCTAAATAAAACTTAACTAATAACTCTCAGGTTGTGCATATATTTTTCCACTTGATATAATACGTTCAAGTAACATGAGCTCTCCTTCATCCTTTGCAAACTATTTTTCTCAAACTAATCATGAACGTGTCAGAATCACAAGGTCTTAGTACTGACTTAGAGCTCAGTGATCCTCTATTTTAAAGAAAACCCGTCACATTTATGAAGTTAAGGAGAGGCAGATATATTCACTCCTTTACTTGACAAATATGTAAATTACATCAAAGCCCAAGGCTCAGAAAATAAATATACTCCTGTGGTAACAATACACATCTCCAGGCATTGCCTTTAAGTTTTTCCCACAATAATATATAGGTTGGATCTTTTATTACTTGGCTCTCCAGACAGCTTCTTGTACACTTTCTTTCTTTCCTTCTCCCTCTCTCCCTTCCTTAATTTTTATTTCTTTCCTTTCTTTGCAACCAACAAATGTCAAAAATAGAGCTAGGGACTGGAGATTAATTAGTAAGGAAGAAAAATACACTCTTCCCTTATGGAGTTAATATTCTAGAAAGGATGAGTGGGGCAAGTTATTAGAAAACTTGGGGAAAAAGATAATTGTAGACTGCCAATCGTGTTAAAAAATAAACAACATAAAAGGACAGAGGATAAATAATTAACATTATAAATAATGGTTGTTTGATCATATATAACTGGTGCTACCCTGTGATAAATGTATTTAAAGAAAAGAATCACATGGATATAATCACATCTTCTAAGTTCTCTTTTAGGTTTTATAACATGTCTAGTAGTTAAAAGACATTTAAAAATCATTAGGGTCAATATTAATTTTTAAAGACTAGTTGAAATACAACAATATGAAATCATTGGTGGGATAAAAACTATTTTATTTTCAAGGCATTCTGTATGGCTCGCTGGGATTCTCTGAACATGAGTGCCAACATTTTTAATGTACCTTGACATTCTAAAGGAAATATGCTACAAATAATATGTTTAAAAACTAAATTTTGGTATATACATATGATGGAATATTACTCAGTTGTAAATAAAAGCAAATAATAGCACTTGCAGCAAAATGGATAAACATAGAGATTGCCATACTGAAAGAAGTAAGTCAGACAAAGAAAGACAAATGTTATATGATATCACATATATGAGAAATCTTAAAAAAAAAAAGGTACAAACAAATTTATCTACAAAACAGAAATAGAGTTATCTATGTAGAAAACAATCTTATGACTTTACCGGGGCTAAGGGGGTAAAGAGGGACATGTTGGAAGATTTAGTTTAACATATACTCATTACTAGAGCTTCCCTGCTAGCTCAGTCAGTAATGAAATTGCCTTAATGCAAAAGACCTGGATTCAATCCCTGGGTCGGGAAGATCCCTGGAGAAGGAAATGGCAATTCACTCCAGTATTTTTGCCTGGAGAATCCCAAGGACAGAAGAACCTGGTGGGCTACAGTCCATGGGGTCTCAAGAGTCAGACATAACTTAGTGCCTAAACCACCACCACCACCATATACATTACTAGGGCATCCTAGTTGGCACTGGTGGTAAAGAACCTGCCTGGCCAATGAGAAAGACATGGGTTCAGTCCCTGGGTTGGGAAGATCCCCTAGAGGAGGGCATGGCAACGCACTCCAATATTCTTGGTCAGAGACTCATGGAGAGAGGAGCCTGGCAGGCTGCAGTCCATGGGGTTGCACAGAGTTGGACATGACTGAAGTGACTTAGCACATATGCATACACATTACTATATATAAAATAGATAACTAATAAGGACCTACTGTACAGCACAGGGAACTCTATTCAATTCTCCATAAAAACCTAAATGGGGAAAAATTACATATATATATATATATATATATATAACTGAATCACTTTCCTTTATGGCAGGAACTAACACAGCATTATAAATCAACTATACGCCAATAAAAAATTCAAATAAACAAGCAAAATAACATTTTTTTAATTACTAATAATTCTCATTGTGGTTGAGGACATACTGCTATGGACATTCATAAAGGTCAAAACATGCTATGATAAAAATTAAACATGGTGTTAAGTTTTAAAAAAAAGCAGTACATTTTAGCTTTGAGTTATTGTAGGAACAGCCTTAAAGAAAAACAAAATAGTATTTGAAACTAGTTACTATGGTTTCCAGATACAGTTGAAAGTATTGCTTTTTTAATTGTAGCAGTGAGCTGCACCTAAACCAAAAATTATAGGCCTTACCTTTCTCTGTTAAATGCTAACCATTGTCGTTATTATTGTTACAAAATCCTTAGCTCTTGAAAGGTAATTCCCAGTTTTACTAGGATCTACCTACTGGCATTGCCAATGCTGTTCTGACTGCTGGTTTCTGCTGCTTTATTTTGTATACCTGACAGGTTTATGAGATTTTTAAATCTTGAAAAGGATTAATTACCATGGCATTCCCAGAGAGTCCCCACTTATCCCCTTCTCTATCTCTATTTGTTTGCAAATAAAAAAGTGCTTGTTTGTTTAGTTTGTTCCCACTAAAATAGTGTTTTATCTATGAGGCAAAACAATTCCTACCAATCTCATTGTAAATAAATATGTTGACTAGCCACCAGAACCTTTCAAAAAAATCTTTAAATTTGTAATAGGCTTAACAACTCTCAAAATAAAGATTAACTATGTAACAATTCTAATAAATTTTAAAGAAAATGAATATGTACTAAGTCTGTAAAGACATCAGCATCATGCCCATCCTGTTAGCTAAAAATATCTAGTGTTATTTATTCCTTTTTTATTTAATTTTGCAAATGTATTCACACATAGTAGTCATTGAGTAAATGGCTTTTTAAGTCAAATATATATATAGCATAATAATCTAAATCCTGAGAACAAGTAGTTCTTCTTATTATTTTAATAAATAGTTGGCATGTGTGCACATTAGGGAAATATTTCATTCTAATAGGTATTCCTAATGTGAATCAGCTTATTAAGATGACAGAATCTAAATGAAGAAAAAAGCTAAATCAATATACTCAATACAGCTGCTTATTTAAACTCAGAATCTCAAAGGTATAATTTGACTTACTTAAATTTCATGGGTGGTTATTTTATGAAATGGGGAGAAGGCTGAGGGACATATTTCCAAGCTGTTAGCACCATTTGCCTTTAAGAGCACTATGTTAGCTGTTCTTAAATTAAACCAGGAGAATTTTAGGCTGAGGAGGCTCTAATGCCTTGGTGCAAAGGTAATCCAGCCAACACCTAAGCCTGTAAATGCCTCAGGTTATGAAATCAAAACCTATCACAATCCATCAACAAACAACTAACTATGCTTTAATCTAGCCAGTCAGGACCTTCCTTATTTTGTTTCCATCTTCTCTTTGTAAAAGCATTCCTAGCTCCCCTCCACAGAGGGCTTCTAACTACTTCTGGTTTGGCACTGCCAGATTTGAGTGGATTTTTGCTCAGACAAGCTCTTAACATTTTAATGTTAAGTATTAACAATTAACCTTCAGTTTCTCTTTTAACATTGCTAACAAATTCAAGGGTGCAATTCTATTGAGTGAAGTCTGCATATGTATCTTCTCATCTTATCCTGAGGAGCAAATAGTTGGGACCATGTTGCAAGAAGGATTTGTTCTTTCTCTAAGGGACACTTTATTCACCCTGGTTTATCTCTGTGACCCTGTGAAATTCATCTTCTCATATTGCTTGTTTTCCAATCTGCAGCAATCTCCTTTCCTTTCCAACTCAAACGCATCATAGTACCCTCTGGAAATCCTGTTCTGATCAGAAAACTTTCTTTGCCTTATGTTTCTTATAAAAACATATTCTTCATCACATTGACTTTAGGAAAATCTGACTACTTAATAAAATCATTTGTCCAATATGTATAGCAATTGAAAGTTAATTTTTCTCTCATATCTATTCTACCTCAATGGAAGGAAGATAGTCAATAGCTAAATGGTTCTCTATTGGCACATCTGGATTATTTCTTTTTCCCAAATGAGTTTTCTTTCATTAAACAGATAGAAAATATAGATAGGAAGGTAGATAGATAGAAGATGAACAGGTGGATGGAGGGATGATGGAAACTATCCCTTTGAATGTCAGGTCATTCAGCTAGGCAATTCTTTCCTACTCTGCCCCCATTTTTCACCAATGTATTTACCTCTTGATTCACAATGTGTCTGTATACCTAAACTCTTTATCAATGTCCCTAGCAACTTAAAAATGCATATGAATAAGCCACCAGGAAGATTTCTGTGATTCATTTCATAACTACTGATTATTAATCTTCTCTCTTCTGAAGACCTTTTCTTACATGTCAGCCTTCCAAGAGGAATGTGATCATATCTTAGGTTACTTCATCCTGAAATCTTTAATTCAAGCATTACAGGTCTCTTTTAGGAATAACAAATGTCCTTAAACCCATAAATACATTACTATGTTGCCAAGTACCTGATCACACTTGTCACATACACAATACTGACGGAAAAAACCCTCTTTGTGTTTCAAAGAAAGATACTTTATATTTGTTAAAGCTTTTGCAATGAGTTATTATCCTATGATACATGCAAATTTAGAGCATATTGCTACAAGGACAACTTTTACTGAAGCAAATATTAATAAACATCAATAAACATCAGATTTCAGAGAGCACTGAATTCTTATTGTTGGAGAAGACAGTTTAAGAGAAGGAACAGAGACAAATGATAGAGATGAACCTCAGACACGTGTCTAGATTTATACAGTGGAACTGAGAACAACAAACAAGTGAGGTTTCACACCTCATCAGCCTGATCTTCAGAAAGCCAAAACATTTGATTTTGCTTTAGTAAACAGAACTAAAGTGAAACAGAAGAGTGAAAGTTGCCTTAAAACTCAATATTCAGAAAATTAAGATCATGGCATCGGGTTCCATCACATCATGGCAAATAAATGGGGAAACAATGGAGACAGACTTTTTTTGGGGGGAGGGGGTTGCTCCAAAATCACTGTAGATAGTGACTGCAGCCATGAGATTAAAATATGCTTGCTCCTTGGAAGCAAAGTTATGACCAACCTAGACAGCTTAATAAAAAGCAGAGCCATTACTTTGCCAACAAAGGTCCATCTAGTCAAAGCTATGGTTTTTCCAGTAGTCATGTATGGTTGTGAAAGCTGGAATTTAAAGAAAGCTGGGCACTGAAAAATTGATGTTTTTGAACTGTGGTGTTGGAGAAGACTCTTGAGAGTCCTTTGGACTGCAAGGAGATCCAACCAGTCCATCCTAAAGGAAATCAATCCTGAATATTCATTGGAAGGACTAATGCTGAAGGTGAAATTCCGATACTTTGGCTACCTGATGCAAAGAACTGACTCACTGGAAAAGCCCCTGATTCTGGAAATGATTGAAGGTGGGAGAAGGGGAGGACAGAGGATGAGATGGTTGGCTGGCATCATCGACTGAATGGACATGAGTTTGAGTAAGCTCCAGGAGTTGGTGATGGACAGGGAAGCCTGGCGTGATACAGTCCATGGGGTCGCAAAGAGGCAGACATGACTGAGCAACAGAACTGAACTGAACATAAAACTGGCTATTGGTCAAGACCAGTTAGTTCTACAACCTCATTCTGAATAGGATCCAGGCAATTTAGCACAGATTCAAGAAAGATATTAGGGCCGCTCAGAACAAAATAAACTAAAAGTGCCCATTTGTTTTTAGTCACTAGGTCATGTCCAGCTCTTTTGTGACCACAAGGATTATAGCCCACCAGATTCCTCTGTCCGTGAAATTTCCCAGGCAAGAGTACTGGTGTGGGTTGCCATTACATTCTCCAAGGGATCTGCCCAACCACAGAATCAAACCCATGTGCCTTCCATTGGCAGGCAGATTCTTTTCCACTGAGCCACTAGAGAATCCCCAAATGCCCTTTTACCTGTTGTTAATAAAGGGAGGTGATACATTTTAAAGCACAAGTTCTCAAAAAACCACTTCAAATGTGATTGACATACTACCTTTGTCATACAGTAATTAAGACACATATATGGGGGAGAAGACAGTGATACTCTGTTCTATTTCTCTAAAAAAGCAAATTTGATCAAAACTCCAATCTCCCCTATCATCTAACCCCACATACTTTGAGGAGACAAAAGTCCTTGTCATGGGGTGTAAATAGATCTGATACCCACTTGAGGAAAGAGAGAGATATGAGATTTCACCTCTCTCTGAGGGGTATAAAAAACAAGGCAGAAGACTGGGCATAGGAATTTCATGTAGCTAGGCTCAGGGACTGAAATTTATTTCCCTAGAGGAAAGAATGTGCTAGATATCGGTTTTTGATGTTGACATTGCTATATTCTATAACTTGCCATTAGTTAGTGTTTTTTTTTTTTTTTTTTTCCTTAAAGAGGCAGATAGATGTTGGCAACCATGGATTGTGATGTCTTTTGGTTATACACATATAGGGGAAGAATCTAAATAAAACAGACCATATTGTTTGATATGATAAGAAATTTAAAGCCCCAGGGAAAGTTAAATAATTGAAACTGAGAAACAGACTTGGGTCCTGCATCTGTGGTGTAGGGAATACAATGCATGTTCTGGACAGAGTGCAAGGAAAGGAAAACTGTACAAAGTGCCTCTTCTAAACTGGATTTCAATATGTGATTTTTGTAATATGTGGTATAATCTCATCTTCTACCACCCTTACACATCTTCAATCATTCAACCAACACATATTGCTTTTTGCAAATAGATTGTGTGTGTGTGTGTGTTTAGCTCAAAGAGAAGTGCAAAGGAACTGACAGACATCTGGATTGTAGTAATGTAATAGTATTAATAGTGTTATTATAATCACCACTACTATTATCATTAGTTATTATACTAACTGAGGATCTACATATTTTTAAAATATTTAAATTGCACAATATAGTCAAGTAGAGCATATTATTTATTTAATAACATATCTATGGGTGCCTTACTGAAAATGTTGTTGTCAATTATTTCTTATAACTTGCTATTATGGACAAGAAAAAATTGCACAAAAATAGATATTTTGTAGTTTGACAGGTAGAGATATTTTGCTATAACATGTGCCAGCATCTTGAAATATATATTTGATATTTATTTAAAGTTTAGGTCAATTTAACATTATATCTGTAAACATGGGACACTATATACTCTGGGGAAAATGCTCAATATCACAGTGGTTGCAGAATGATGACACGTACTCATCTCTAGGCTAGCACACAGGATTTAACAACATTCATGCGCTACATGAGGCAAGTATGTGAGTACCTCAAATGAGATGAACAGAATAAAATATATAAAATAAGATACAATAAATTATGAGATAAAATAAAATGAAATTTCTTTAAAAAATACTGCAATTCATTTTTTCCTAATTTCTTAGAATAACCAAATTATTTTCATTTCCTTTGAAGAAACATTTTTCATTGTAAAAGTTGGCATTAAAATGTTTGTGTACCCCCATGTTCATCACAGCACTGTTTATAATAGCTAGGACATGGAAGCAACCTAGATGTACATCAGCAGAGGAATGGATAAGAAAGCTGTGG
This sequence comes from Redunca redunca, assembly GCA_006410935.1. Taxonomy (NCBI): domain Eukaryota; kingdom Metazoa; phylum Chordata; class Mammalia; order Artiodactyla; family Bovidae; genus Redunca; species Redunca redunca. The sequence continues at coordinate 92,679 of SJYQ01000253.1, read as the reverse complement.
TACATATACACAATGGAGTATTACTCAGCCATTAAAAAGAATACATTTGAATCAGTTCTAATGAGGTGGATGAAACTGGAGCCAGTTATATAGAGTGAAGTAAGCCAGAAAGAAAAACACCAATACAGTATACTAACGCATATATATGGAATTTAGAAAGATGGTAACGATAACCCTGTATGCAAGACAGCAAAAGAGACACAGATGTATAGAATAGTCTTTTGGACTCTGTGGGAGAGGGAGAGGGCAGGATGATTTGGGAGAATGGCATTGAAATATGTATAATATCATATAAGAAACAAATCGCCAATCTAGGTTCAATGCAGGATACAAGATGCTTGGGGCTGGTGCACTGGGATGACCCAGAGGGATGGTATGATGAGGGAGGTAGGAAGGGGGTCTAGGATTGGGAACATGTGTACACCTGTGGCAGAGTCATGTTGAAGTATGGCAAAACTAATACAATATTGTAAAGTAAAAATAATAATAATAATTTAAAAAATAAATTAAAAATGTTTGTATATTTAATAATGTGGATATAGATTTCTGGGTTATGATGGCTGATTTGTTCTCACCTATCAAGCAATTGTAAACATTAAAAATGCACAGGATGACCTGGATGGAAATTTTGATCTGTTGTTCATCCACTAACTCACGCATGTGTGCCCTCTTTATTTCCATTATCATCTACCGAATCCACAGGAAAGTTGGATTTGAAATATAATTATAACTAATGATTTCATCATGTTGTTTCTACTGTATGAGTTATGTTTCTTAGAAGGCTACATTTCCAAAATAATATTAATATCACATACAATTTACATATTGTGTCTTATTATCTTTCCCAATATGTAGACAAGGCAACTGGGACACGGAGAGCTTGAATCACCTGCCAAAAACTGCACAGTGATAAGTAAAGGAGATGAAATTTGACCCCAAATTCTATAATTAAAGTTCTTAATCACTACACTGCTGCTGCTGCTGCTGCTGCTGCTAAGTCGCTTCAGTCGTGTCCGACTCTGTGCGACCCCACAGACGGCAGCCCACCAGGCTCCCCCGTCCCTGGGGTTCTCCAGGCAAGAACACTGAAGTGGGTTGCCATTCCCTTCTCCAATGCATGAAAGTGAAAAATGAAAGTGAAGTCTCTCAGTCGTGTCTGACCCTCAGCGACCCCATGGACTGCAGCCTTCCAGGCTCCTCCATCCATGGGATTTTCCAGGCAAGTGTACTGGAGTGGGGTGTCATTGCTTTCTCCGAATCACTACACTATAATCATAAAAATGATAATTTTTGATCTGTCCTTAATTCCTTTTTTTTTCGAGAGTTTCAGTGAACGGGTGAACGGTTGCAGAGGCAATTGACGAGTCCCAGCTAGGGCTACACTCTGGCGGACTCTGAAGGCCCTGCAACAAGTGAGCCTCAGTAACTAGAGCCCAACCAGGTGAAACTCTCCTTTAAACATTCTTAACTGAGGACATGTCCTAAAATCTTCCCTGTGGGCACGGGTCAGGCACTTAAAAGCCATTAGGGCGCCTGCCACTTGAAGACTCCCGTGACAGGATAAAGGGGTCACGGAATGGGCTAGAAACCTCTAGGGTGCCCACCCCCAGCAAGAAAACTTCTGTGTAACAACGCAGGCACATAGTTTCAAAAGCATACCACAAGCCCAACTTTCTGGCCGCCACCACTCCCGGTAGGGTTTTTGGTGGTTGTCCTCAATGACTTTTCTTTCTATTCTCTCTTGGCAACATGGGAAATAACATTGGTAAATCTGATGAGCCCACACTCAGGGCACTGAGATATATGCTCATAAGCAGGGGACTTGAAATTTCTGACGCTCAGGCCATTAAGGTCTGGGGGACCATTGTACGGTTGGCCCCCTGGGTTACTTCAGCCAATCTGTTCTCTTGGGACACTTGGGATAGAATACAAACCCTTGCTAGGCAGCAAGAGGCTCAATACGGTGAGGAGCCCCCCTTAGGGTTCTGTCTGACCATTTCGGCCCTCAAGCTCTGCTTTTCATGGAGCGAGGAGCATGTCACTGATACGGGTACCCCCAGTTCAAAGTCAGAAAAACAATGGGAAAAATTTGACGAAGAACGAGTCATGTCAGACCAAAATATAGCAAAAGAGACTGTAGGGAATAAAGACTCTAGAGCGAATAGTGGGCCATGGGAGCCTTTTGGGGATGATAAAGGGGTGGAAGAAAATAGAGACCCCTCTGATGCCTTGGGACCAGGAGCCCAGGGAAAAGATCTGTGCCCCTCCCTGCCTCCCCCATTTGAGGAAGTTTCAGGAGCACCTTGGGTGGGAAAGACAATGAGATCACCCTGGAAAGGGAAAACCAACCCCGGAGACCCTTGGGGATTCCCACCGCCCCTTATCTGCTGGACTCAAGCCTTCCCTGTAAACGTTAACCCGGCGGGGGGGTGGGAATAGGCCGGCAGCCTGGTACCCCTGGGAGGCCAGTGATTTAAAAGAGCTCAAAAAGGCAGTGGCAGAGGATGGCCCAAACTCCCCGTGGGCAGAAACTATTCTCCAGGGCCTGGCTCATCAGCCTTGTACGACCCAAGACTGGAAGATGCTATGTAAGGCAGTGCTCCCCAGGAACACCTATATCAAATGGTGTGCCTTTTTCAAGGAAGCCTTTTCATGCTCAGGCAGAAAGAAATCAAGCTGCCAACCCTGCTATCCCGGTGACTTTCAGGATGTTGTCAGGGACGGCAGATCAGTGGAGTACTGGACCTCAACAGGCCACCATCCCTGCTCCTTATACAAATCAGGTACTGGTCATATGCCTGGCCGCCTAGATTGGAGGGTGCCCCAACTATTTCTCTTTAAGCCTATGCCAGATGCCCTCAATGTTTTTACTGATGGGAAAAAAAAATGGTGCAACAGCTGTCGTGTTCCAGCCGCCACAACAGTCACAACAGCCAGATCAATATATACGAAAATATTTTGGGCCTTGTGAGGGGTCTGCACAGTTTAAAAAATTATTTGCTACTGTTATAGAGCTCACAAAATTCCCTGAACCTATAAATTCTGTTTTCTGACAGTCTTTATGTAGTAAACTTGCTTCCAGGATTGCTAAATTCTCACATACGGCTAGATAACAATCCTATTACCCCCTTATGATACAAGCCCGTACCTTGTTACTTGAACGGGTTAACCCCATTTATGTACACCATCTTAGGGGTCATCAAAATTTACCTGGATTACTTTCAATGGGAAATTCCCTGGCCGATAGAGCAGCCTCCCTTACAATCCAAGCTTGTAATTTACAAGATGCCTATGATCTTCACGATCTTAATCATATAAATTGGAGAGGGCTACATAAAAGGTTCCCACAGATCCCTATTATAAAATTAAAAAAAATTATACATATTGTAAATCCTGTCTTCCTTATTTACAAATACCGCCTTTACAGCCCCAGGAGTAAACCCTCGAGGGCTAAAACCCAATGTGCTGTGACGAACTGATGTAAACCATTATTCTCCTTCTGGAAAACTTAAGTATGTTTTTGTGTCTATTGACACTTACTCTCATGCCTGCTGGGCTACTGCCCACACAGGAGAAAAAGCAAAACATGCTCGAAACCATTTTTTACAAAGTTTTGCGACGTTGGGCCTTCCCCATCAAATAAAAACAGATAATGGCCCTTGCTTCATCAGCCAGAGCTTACAAAAATTCTTCCAACAATGGCACATTCATCATAACACCAAAATCCCACATAACCCTCAGGGACAAGCCTTAATTGAGTGCCACCATCAAAATTTAAAGGCTCAATTACAAAAACAAAAAGGGGGAATAAGCCCTCATCAGCAACTTGGAATGGCACTCTTTACTCTAAACATTTTAAATTTTTCAAAGAATGAACCGATACCATGTTTTCAAAAACATTGGTCTAACCAAGAAATAAAACCTGAAATACAAGTGAGATGGAAAGACCCCATCACTGGCCAGTGGAAGGGGCCCGATCCACTCCTTACAATGGGAAGAGGATTCGGATGCATATTCCCCACTGGGGACCCCAGCCCTATATGGGTGCCGGCAAGGAATCTTAAATTTACACCACAAGAGAGAGGTCAAATCTTAAAATCTGACACAGAGACACTCACATATTGAGCCCAGGAACAAAAAGCTCCTGAGGCGATCTTTTCTTTCCTTTCAGATCATCGATGCGGCGACCCTGGTGGACACTGCTCCTGGTGATCATCCGATGACCTATCCTCTCCTTGCTGACCTTCGTCATGGCCACAGGCTGTGCAACAGTTTTTAGGATCTTTAAAGCCTGGGTTTAGCGACGCATCAACCATGAGGGAACAACAGTGTCAGCGTCCGTGCTGGGAGTTCAACAAGCTCAGACCATCGAGGTTATAAACAACATATCCACTGCCTCTGCTCAGGGATTTCAAACCAGCTCGAACACCTGAGATCCGCCATGGTGGGACTCCGACCGCAGCTTGGTCTCCACGATCAGGACGTTGGGTGTTTTGGCACGCATAGACTGCAATGTGAGATACCCCAGCTTTTGTCTGGCAGCTTTTCCAGTGTTAAATGACTCTAACAGGTGAAGAAGGGAGCAATGGATCTATGGGACTGGGTACAAAGTCCATTTACCTGGTTTCTATCTGATTGTTGTTTTGCTTGTTGTAGTGTTAAAGGTAAAAAACCTCACAGCCCGCAATAGACGCTTACAACAGAAAATAGTTATGCTTGCCCAGGTCGTGGAAAAGGAGCCCCACGTTGGGCACCCACAAAACCCCTGGATTAGCCCTTCAAGAGATTAACTAAGACATATAAATAAAAGGAGTTCTAGATGCCCATTATCTAGAGAGATTCCGCCTAGCCCCCAAGAGGTGGCTGGATAGCCAGTGATGGGTAAGACCCTCAGAGGAGGGCAACCTAAGACAGGCACAGCCACGAGAGGGGCTGGCGAGGCTAGAGGTTGGCCGCCTACAGCTTTACGCCTTGCTCTACAAACATCAATACAAATGTCTCGAAGGCTTAAATAAAATAAAAAAGGGGGAGATGTGGGGCCCTAAATGGGAAACCTTGAAAAAGAAGGGCTAGCTTTGTGGTCAGAAGCTAAGATGGCGCCTGGCAGAAGAGATGGAGGCAGGGTCTATGTTGTTTGTCAAAACTTCTGATTGGCTCTCTTGATTTCCGTGCACGTAGACAGCGCGTGATCACCATAGACTCCTGTTATAATGATGGCACAGGACGATTTGACCTTTAACGTGATTGGTGCAACTATGGAAAGTCCCTCGCAAACCTCCCCCCGCCCCCTTGCCTTTATAAGCAGGGAGTTTGCAACAACAAAGCGGAACTGCACTAGAAAAAAAATAAAGAAAGAAAGAAAGAAATCCTAGGACTTCATCAGTACAGGCCATGCACTCCTTTGCTACTTAAAATATCCTCCTATGATCTTTTAAATGTATATCCTATCATAACATTTACTGACTTCTGTTATTACCTGTTTTAACTCTTCCAGACCTTCAATTGTTAAGGACAAATCTATCCATGTTTTCACATCAATTTTTATCACTTCATTAAACGTGATTCTTTTCAAAGTATAAAGTTTCAATTTTGATAAATTTGAATTTATAGTTGGATAGTTTCAATATACAAAAACCAGACTCAGATACTAAGCATGTGGTAACAAGTATTCATGTCAAGCTAGAGTGGTGAAGAGTTGAATCCAATGAGATCTAGGTCTATACCTTGTCATCTGACACTAGCAAGTACTTTCTTATTATTACAAGTTGCTGTGATTTTATGGGTCTTACCCCCTTCAGCTATTGTTTTTTATTATCTTCTCTCAAATGGAAAGAACTTTAATTTCTAATTTCCTGCAATAGAAGCTTTGTGGTTGTGGAAGTCACTCAGTCATGTCTGACTCTTTGAGACCCCATGGGACAGCAGCCTGCCAGGTGCCTCTGACCATGGGATTTCCCAGTCAACATTACTGGAGTGGCTTGCCATTTCCTTCTCCAGGGGATCTTCCCAACCCAGCATTGTAGGGCCTCCTGCATTGTAGGCAGATTCTTTACCATCTGAGCCACCAGGGAAATCCAAGAGAAGTTTTAGAAGATATATATATATATATATATACATATTCATTATTTGGAGTAAGAACAGAACATGTGCACCAAGCATTAATGCTGCATTTATAAAACCTCAAAGTCAAATCATGTTCTTTAATTTTTACTTGCAGTGTCTTAGAGTTGTATATTACATTTCTATTAAACATCGTTTGTAAATTATTAACAGAACCATTAAGATCTTTTCCCTTTTTACTCCTTTAATTTAAATCTTTTTGAAACTTGATATCAAATGATGATGTTACATGTTTCCAAGTTGCTTTTTAAAGTCATATATATCATTGACTTTCATATTATAATACTTGAAATACAAGTTTTTCTAAAGCACCTGTAACCTAAAGAGACAAGTCAAAAACAGTATTTGTGCTGTAACTAGTTAGAAATGTGTTATATCCTTTCCACAGTGGCTGTTAGTTGATTGCTGATGGATGAGATGATACCATTTCCACTCTATAAAGCTGAAGGAGGGACAGCCTTATGTGGGATGTATGTAGAGGAGTCAGTAAATATTACCTTCCGAGATCCTTCTTTGTGTGTACCTCATGTTTGACCAACATATAAGTGGGATTCTAATGATCATTTCTGCATGGTAACTTTCAGATAAATTGGGAAGTCACTTTTCAGATGTAAATTAAGTCTGAATCAAAATATTAATAATAATAATAATAATAAAACTAAACTCTGTACCAGATGACTTTATTATGGATAGATATGTGCCCTCCCCAAAGATATGTTAAAGCCTTAACCTGAGGACATCACAAATGTAAACTTTTTTAGGAAATAGAGTAATTTCCATGTATTTAGATGATGTTAGATGAAGTCCTGCTGGAGCAGGGAGGACCCTTAACCCAATATGACTGGTATCCTTTGAAGAAGAGACAAGATGATGTGAAGACAGTACACAGAGAATAGCTATGTGACTCTAGAGGCAGAGACTTGAGAGATGCACTACAAGCCAAGGAATACCTGCTGCTACCTGAAGCCAAAGGAGGAAAGAAAAGACTCCTCCAAGAAGCTTCTAAGGGGGGATGGCCTTGTCAACACCTCAGTCTCAGATACTGAGCCTCCAGAACTGAGAGAGAGGTTGTCTGAGCCACAAAGTTTGCTGAACTTTGTTACTGCTACTCCAGGCAATTAATATAAACTTGGATATAGTAGAAACTTAAAACAACTACTAGTGAGTGCTTTCAATACCATTTTCCAGTGATGATCAGTTTTTCCATTTGGGCTCAGATGTGGATCTTATAATAGCTAGATTTGGTCAAATTATGTGTCATATCCAACCAGTGGTTACAGTAGTACATACATGTTAATAGAGAGTAAAAATATTATAAAATAAAAAAGTAAGACTCAAAACCAAAAACACTATATTTGAATATGTCAGGCACACAAAGATCAAGTTGACATGTTTTAGTTATAATTCATTTAATTGAATTGCCTAGTCATCTCTGATTATTACCAGAAGTTTAAATTTCTAAAGAATTTCATTTGTGAAAAATAAATTATGAGTTATATACCAACATAGCTATCTGAATTAAAAGTTTACTATTTTTACCCTAAAATTCAGTTTCATTCCTTGAATTCCAGTGCCTAGGACTTATAACTGTTCTATAAATATAAGCTGGATAAAAGAAGATAATGAAAATGATATATATTTTAATTAACTGAAATAGACAAGTCAGTTGGCTCAGAAGGTCACTTTGATAATGACTCCTCTAAGTTACACTATCCCAAAGCTTGAACGCTTGCAAAATAAAACTGATATTCCACATTGTTGATTTTTTTAATAAGCCATTAAATTAACTATGAAATATGAATGGTAAGATGTTGTGAAAATAGATAATTGAATTTTTAAAAATTATTTTTACTGTTAAGCACAGAAGCAAAATCTACCTAAGATCCAGTAAAGGAATTATCAGGCAGTCAGCAGCATTCCTCAGAGCTAGTACTAATTTCCTAGTCGTACTGGATTGGCTTCCCTCCCTTTCTCCCTAAAAACTTATATGTATGTTTACAGCAAAATCTTATGTTCCTTATTTTACTTTGCCACCACTATCAACAATGAGTTTAGGTTCTTAACTGTGGGTATTTCACTTTTTTTCAGAGTAGTTTATCAATCTCAGTAACACACACGTAAAAATATTTCCATTTTTTCACACATATAATTGCTCACATAAAAAAATTTTGTGNTCTTGTGTAATGTATTTTTGATTTTGTAAATCTAAAAGCATACTTTTCATCTTGCTGTATTCAATGGCCTTGCAGTTATCTCCTGTAACAAAAGAACTAAGTTATTTTCAAAGCAATATTATTAAAAGGGAATCATTTATTTTATTAATACTCAAAGTTGATACCTAGCAGATAATATATTTTGTATATAATTATTTATGCTTCTACTTTGCATACTACACAAGGAGAAAAGAATGGACCATTAACATGAGAGGATAAAAATTTTAATTGTTATCAAATTTAAAAACACAATATGTACTATGTGTTTCCTCAATGCCAAAGTCATCAGTTCTATAATGGACACAGAAAAAAAGATAACTTCAACTGGCCCCAAGGCTTAAATACATTATCTTAGTTTAACTCCTCATTATACATGATTAGAGTGATAATTTCAGAGATTTTGAACATGAAGTTAGGGAGAGGAAATGACTTACCCAAGCGTAAGCTTAGATTGTGTTGAATTTTGAACTTAAACTCATGTCTAGTTCCAAACTAGTATAGCAAGTTTCTGATTGGAAGTGCATCTTTTTTTATATTTAGATTTATTTTGACGAATTTTGTGTGTATGTACTTACATTTTTTTTATTTTTAATCATGCTAAACTCATATTTGCTTTCTTCTGAAAGTCTATTTTTCTGATATTTATCTATCTCTCCTTTAAGAGCACTTTGTGAATAATATGATCTATGTTTGCATTTTGTATCTTGAAGTTTTAACCTTGCAAATATCATTTCCACAACTAAAATATGAGCTTACTGAAGTAATAATGCATTACAGAATTCAATATCTTCCACAAAATAGCCCAAATACTGGGGACTTCACATTCAATGAAAGTAGTTGTTGGCATATATCTTCAAAAATAACTGCAATTACTCTATCTTGGGCTTGCCAGGTGATGTTAGTGGTAAAGAACCTGCCTACCAATGCTGGAGACATAAGAGATACAGGTTTGATCCCTTTGGCGGGAAGATCCCATGGTTGGAAGAGCCTGGCAGGCCATGGTCGATAGGGTTGCAAAGAGTTGAACACGACTGAAGTGACAGCACTCACACACATACTCTACTCTCTTGACATAATTAATTTTCAAGAATTTTTATTACCAAGATATGCATGCTGATGTCTTCATAAATAACACATTGAAATGAATGTATGTTGATAATAAATGTGATATAAAATATTGACATAGTCTATAAATACAGTCTATAAAATACAGTATATAACGTAATTTATAAATGAAAAAGCAGGTATTATTATATTAGCTAAGAACTTTTACAACATATCTTTAAAGAAAAACAACCTAACTTTATAATTGTGGTTCATTTTGACAATTAGACTGTGGCAGAATCTAAAATTTTAAAGATTTCTAAAGACTTAAAAATATATATCTGAGAAGCAGGGGATTGAAGAACAATATTTGAATTCTCATTCTCTTCCCAGACAAGATGGAAAACAATCTTTCAGAGAGATGAGATCTTATTTTTCAAAGACATTGAAATGACTTTTGTTGTTCAGCAATTTTAGTGTTTAACAATCCTGTCAATAACTTCTTTTCTACAGCAAGATGTAAACTTTGTGCCACAGACTAAGTCAATTTTGCATCATTTTAGTCTCAGTAAGGAATAGTAATTAGAATAATTTTCATAAAAACACAGAAATCACTGACAAAAGAGAAAAGTAATCAAGTACAGAGGGACAGGTAGCAATTTTGGTGTCTGTGAAAGCTGCCTAAGAGGGGCCTTCAAATATATGTGCCGTGTGTGTCAGGAAGAGAGAGAAACTGATCAAAGAAGGGAAAAGGAGAATAAACCATTCCAAAGCCCTCCCTGGATTTCTGTATTTGACCGTGGGCCTTCCTATCATTTCATTTGACTGATGTGAAGAAGGATGGAGTTTGGGGAGCTCCCCTGGGTCCATTGTTACAAGCAGATGAGAACATGGGGAATAGAATTTAAATGCCGAACACGTTTTAGTTAATATTTGAAATTTGGGGTTTTGTTGTTGTTGTTTAGTTGCTATTGAGGAGATATAATTTGGGATTGTTACATTCTAATTTTGACCAAATCAAGGAATACAATCATCATGTTCTTCATGAATGCTTCCATTTCCCAAATTGTGAATACCCTAGTAAAACCAGGGATTAAGTTGTTTGCTGACAATCCAAAGCTAACAAAAATAAAAGCATTACAATTAAGGCATTCATATTCTACTGAAATGTACAATGGAAAATGAAAGTGTTAGTCACTCAGTCATGTCTGACACTTTGTGACCCCATGGACTGTAGCCCACTGGGCTCCTCTGTCCAGAAAAATACTGGAGTGGGTTGCCATTCCCTTCTCTAGTGGATCTTCCCAAACCAGGGATCGAACCCGAGTCTCCTGCATGTACAATAAACAACCATACAATTATGGAACATTTCATAGAATTTAGATATTTTAGGTAATCTCTGTCACAGGTCTTTGTTAGTAATAGAAACATCTATTATGAATAATAGATTACGTGTAATGCAGAACTTCTATGTGCCAGGAACTTTATATATATGTAATCAGTTAACTCTCATAACAATCCAACATGAAGGACCTTATAATTACCATGATTTTACAGATGAAGAAGAATTAAAGCACAGAGAGATTAAGTAACTTGTTCAAAGTTACAAAGCCAGAGAGGAGCTCAGTGACTTTTACACCCAGGCAATATCTAATCATTTCTAGCTTTTATTCTCTACTTTTTTCATCTTCAGAACTGGGTTTTAAAATGAACTTACACATGGTTTCAACAAATTTGTCAAAGGATTATTTGAAAAATGAAAGGCAAATATAACAATAAACTTCAGGCAAAATTACTGCTTAAATTACAGGTAGAGAAAAAACGAGCTTTCAAAGCGAGAGAGAGAGAAAAGAGTACCTGAGAAATATCAGGAAAACTATAAGAAAGTACTGAAGAAAAAGAAAAAGGGAAAAGAACTTTTCAGGAAAGAGGATGCGATGACATGATAAACATTTCAGAGTTTTTTTTTTTTTTTTAAAGGAATAAAACATGCCAATTAGATTACTTAACTTGGAAATAGCTTGTAACTTTAAAGGAACATTTTAATGAATAAGTGAAAAATTCCTATTATAATGGGCTAAAAGGAGTAAAGGCAAAATAATGATTTAAAAATATTAAATGTTTTCAGTTACCCAGTCATGTCTAACTCTTTACGATCCCATGGACTGCAACAAGCCAGACCTCCCTGTCCCTCAGCATCCCCCAAAGTTTGCCAAGTTCATGTCCATTGCATCAGCGATGCTATCTAGCCATGTCATTCTCTAACTCCCTCTTCTTCTTCTGCCCTCAATCTTTCCCAGCATCAGGGACTTCTGGTATTAAATCTTTACCACTTTTTTAATGAGTATCAATGTGAAAAAAAAGAAGTATCATTATTAATGAAACAGAAGTTATTTAGAAACAAACATCAATGTATATTAATATATCATGGCCTCACTCAAGAATAACTTCAGGAAGGAAGCTAGCTCGTTGATTTGTTTTTTTGGTGAGTCCTTTCTCAATATTTAATCAACCAGTGGTGTTAGGTTGGTATAGTGAAGAAATGCTCTTCTGGAGTTACTTTCTGCTGCCAGAGACCAGTAAGAGATCTCCTCTGCTGTCCCTGATCTAGACACTAAGGACAAGATGAATGAGGTCCCCAACTGGTGGTGCCTATACACCATCTTCCTTCCTGTGAATGCAGTGATGCCAGGGCTGTGCTCACTCTGGACTGAGTCATTCTAGGGCAGTTAAAATCCATCTGGCCTTGTAGGGCAAAGATGGATTTTTTCTCATTTAAACAATAGATTCATAATTTTACTCCAACTAAATTATTTTGTGAGCAAAAATATGATTGATAACACCACATGCCCCAAACATGCATATTAATCTTATATTATCATTATTTGCACAAGTTCTCATATGCTTTGATTTTTTTGTAAGTTAATTTTTATTGGAGTGTAGTTATTTAAAATGTTGTGCTTTTAATAACATCTGCTGTAAAGCAAAGTGAATCAATTTTATGTATATGTATATACCCTCTTTTTTTTAGATTATTTTCCCATGTAAGTCATACTGAGTATTGAGTAGTTTCCTATGCTATACAATAGTTCCTAATTGGTTATCTATTATATAAATAGTAGTGTGTATATGTCAATTCCAATCTCACAATTTATCCTTCCCCCCACTTTCCCCTTCGTAGCCAAAAGTTGTTGTTATTTTTTTCCTACATCTGTGACTCTATGCTTTATAAATAGATTCAGTTATACCATTTATTTTCGATTCCACATATAAGCTATATTACATGATATTTGTCTTTCATTTCTCCATGTGCCTATGGAACCAAGGATAGTTATATACTATATATCTGATAGTACAGCCATCAGTTTTGAGTACATGATAAGTGCTCAAAATTACAGATTCTACCAATTATGCTTAATGCTAGTTTTTCAAAAGTTGTCATTTCTTCTTAACTCTTTTAAGTTACCCTTTTATCCTTCCTCCCCATCTATCAGAA
>SJYQ01000253.1:65775-79337 GCA_006410935.1 Redunca redunca | reverse complement strand
TTACATTTTACTAATATCGGTTGAAATTGTAGTGTACATTGCCTTAAATATTACACCACATTTTCCTACAGTTCTTGTTGTATGCTCTATTTTCTAGAGGTTTTTAATTTTGATTTATATTACCACAGATTTATACTACTTCTAGGAGTAAATATATATAAAACATATTGTTTAACTTTTAAAGAATTTGATAAAAATTATTTAAAAATTTAACCACTACAAAAAGTAAATCTATCACTGGGTCAGAGTCAAAACTAAGACTTATATAACTCCACTAAGAGTAGGACTGCTAGTACTTCTGAACACCAAATAATCATAGCACTCAAATACATGGTTTTCAATAAAATTTTATTGTTCATATTGATCTTACAGAAGATAAACTATTCATATCTGTGAAGCCACAGGGATATAATGATTTTAATCCAGTATTTACACAGGAATTATTATGTGCTGGCACTGTATAAGTACTTTACAAATAATTCATTTAATCTTTAAAATGATCATGTGAAGTAAGTACAAAGACTATACGATCTCCTTGAAACATGTTAATAATAAGCCCAATGACAGGCTTGACATTTGACTTTACATGAAAGATGTAGAAACTTCTGACCCTAGAATTGTAAGCCCATCATTTAGAAATTAACTCAGACATATCTAATGAGATATAGAGGATGCACAAGATACATCTATTTGTGTCTTAGGAAGATAGTGGTTTTAATTATTATTATGTTTATGTTATTCTACAAATTCATTAAAATTCTGTCAAGAATTTACAATCTTCTGGTGACTGCCTGCATACATATAATCTGTTATGCATTTCAATAATAAATCATGTGTTTTCTCTCTTCTGTATTGAGACAGAGAGGTCTTGGTTGGTAAGATTTTTACTTTCTCCAACAATCTTTAGGGGTGTTACATAACAATGACAGAAATGACTCCCCAAGCCTGTCTAAACATTATGATTTTGATAAGCACCTAATAAAATAACTTCAAAAATGTAAATAAATGGTCATATAATTACCAAGAAAATCACAATGATAGAGAAACACTGTAATATTTCTAGATAGAAAATGCACATAAAGAAGTCATTAAGCATAGCACCTTCATCTGGAGCAAATCCAGAAATGTACTCCTATAGGAGAATAATATTCTTCTTTAAGAATCAACTTTAATGCTAAGTTTATATATATTAAATTTGAAGTTTAGTTCATTTCATGAAGTTCATAGTTTGGTGTTAAAAGTTCCAAGATACTAGTACAGTTACATGTCTTTTTGTGGTCATTGAATATCTTATTTAGTCAAGAGTTCATATGTCTTGTCTCCTAAAATATGTTACTCTTTGTCTCATTTATCACAGAAAAATTCGAAAGTGATAAAAATATAATTTCTTCTGTGTTTCTAGTTTATATATTTTCTATGTAACCTATTCATTCTTTTCCATCACAAGAAAGAAAAGATAATAGTCATGACTGGGCATCAACCCCTAGCTGTCTTTATCCTATTAAATTTAACATAAAGAAATAATATTTCCAAAATACATCTAATACTAATGAATGGTAAATATTCAAATGCCACTATATACTAAACATTACAACAGTAACATTTATAGTATTGCTATAAATGTTGTTGCTATTTGGTGTTATGATAGATATTTACATGCAGGCTTAATATTGAAGTGAGTTACTGTATGTAACACTTTATCCCCAAGATTAGTTTAAGATGACAGAATAGAAGGACATGTGCTCACCCCTTCTTGTGAGAGCACAAGAATTACAACTAACTGTTGAACAAGCATTGATGGATAAATGCTGGAACCTACCGAAAAAGATACCCTACACTTCCCAGAAAGTAGAAGTCTTAAGATGGTAGGAACAGTACAAACATGATAGTATCAAATTCCATACCGGCTGGATGGGCAACCCATAACCTGGAAAGCAGTCATACCGCAGAAGTTGTCCCACTGAAGTGAAGGTTGAGAGCTCCAAGTCTTGTGTACACCAAGACCCAGGGGAAAAGAGCAGTGACCCCAAAAGTAACTGGGTCAGCCCTACCTGCAGGTGCATGAAGGTATCATGCAGAGGAGAGGGTATGCCTGGGGCTCACTGTGGAGCAAAGACTCTGGCAGCAGCAGTTCTGGGAAGTATTCATTGGTGTGATGCCTTCCAAAGGCTGCCATTAGCTGCATCATACAACTTATACCCTCCAGGACTGGGTTGCCTCAGTCCAAACAACCAACAGGGAGGGAACACAGTTTTAATCATCAGCAGGCAAGTGGATTAAAGTTTTACTGAGTATGGCCATTCCTAACAGGGAAATAAGACCCAAATCTACTCTGCACCCCCTCCCCCCACTCTGCCCCACCACCAGTCGCTTCCATCAGGAATCTTGCCCAAGTGACTTAGATAGCCTAACCAACCAGAGGGCAGATAGCAGAAGCAAGAAGAACTACAATCCTGAAGCTTGCGGAAAGAAAACCACAATCACAGAAAGTTAGACAAAATTAAGTGGCAAAGGATTATGTCTTAGATGAGGGAACAAGATAAAAACCCAGGAAAACAGCTAAGGGAGGTAGATATAGGCAACCTTCTAGAATAAGAAAACAGAATAATGACAATGAAGATGATCCAGGATTTCAGAAAAAGAATGGAGGCAAGTATCAGGAAGATGCAAGAATTGTTCAACAAAGACCTAGAAGAACTAAAGGACAAGCAAACAGAGATGAGCAATACAATAACTGAAAAGAAAAAAATACGTTAGAAGTAATCAATAATGGAATAACTGAGGTACCATGGATAAGTGACCTGGTGGACAGAATGGTGGAAATCACTGTCTTAGAACCAAATTAAGAAAAAAAAAAAGAATAAAAGAAATGAAGACAACCTTAGAGACTTCTTGGAAAATAT
Organism: Redunca redunca; assembly: GCA_006410935.1. Taxonomy (NCBI): domain Eukaryota; kingdom Metazoa; phylum Chordata; class Mammalia; order Artiodactyla; family Bovidae; genus Redunca; species Redunca redunca. The sequence goes on along the minus strand of SJYQ01000253.1, from coordinate 76,434 downwards.
TAATTGCACCAGCTCTCACATTATAGGGGTGCCAAAAGGATAAAAGAGAGAAAAAGGACCTGAGAAAATATTTGAAGACATAATAGCTAAAAACTCCCCTAACCTGGGAAAGGAAAAAGTCAACCAAGTTCAGGAAGTGCAGAGAGCTCCTGACAGGATAAACCCAAGAAGGAACACATCACAGCTCAGAGTAATCAAATTGACAAAAATTAAAGAGAAAGAACAAATGTTAAAAGTAACAGCGCAAAAATAACAAACAGCATACAAGGGAACTCTTATAAGGTTATCAACTGATTACTCAACAGAAACTCTGCAGGCCAGAAGGCAGTGTCACTATAACACTCACCACACACACACAAAGCAACCCAAACACAACACTACAGATGGTTATCCAGCCATAAGAGAAGAGAACAAAAAAAGAAGAGAAGAAAAATACCTGCAAAAATAAGCTCAAAACAATCAAGAAAGTGTCAGTAGGAACATATATATCAATAGTTACCTTAAATGTAAGTGAATTAAACCCTCCAATCAAAAGACATAGACTGGCCAAATAGATATAAAAATAAGACCCAAATATATGCTGTCTATAACAGACTCACTTCAGACCTAGGAACACATAGAGACTGAAAGTGAGGAGATGGAATTAGAAGACAGATGGAGTAACAATACTAACATCAGACAAAATAGACTTTAGCATAAAGACTGTCATAAGAGACAAAGAAGGACATTCACAAAGTGAACCTTGGTAAATTTACGAAAATCAAAATCATAGCACAAGATCAACCCAAGAGAAAGATATAACAGTTGTAAATATATATGCATCTGACATCGAAGCACTTCAGTATATAAGGCAAAGACTAATAGCCATAATGGGAGAAATTGACAATAACAATATTAGTGGGAGACTTTAACATTCCACTTGCATCAATGGACAGATCATCCAGACAGAAAATCAATAAGGAAACACAGGTCTTAAATGATATATCAGAGGAGATGGACTTAATTGATATTTAAAAGAGCATTGCATCCAAAATCATTAGAATACACTTTCATCTCAAGTACACAGGGTTACATTAAGATTCTCTAGGACTGACTCATGCTGGGCCACAAAGTGAGCCTTGGTAACTTTAAGGGAATCAAAATCATGTAAAACATCTTTTTCTGACCACAACACTATGAGATTAGAAATCAACTATAAGAAAACATAACTATAAAAAAACACATGAAGGTTAAACAATACTCTACTAATCAACCAACAGATCGCTGAAAAAATCAAAGAGGAAATGAAAAAATCCCTAGAGACAAAATGAAAATGAAAGCACAATGGTCAAAAAGCTATGGCATGCAGCAAAAGCAGTTCTAAGAGGGGAATTTATAGTGATACAATCTTACTTCAGGAAACCAGAAGAAATCTCAAAAAAACAACCCAACCTTACAACTTAAGAAACTAGAGAAAGAGGAAAAAACAAAAGCAAAAGTTAGTAAAAGGATATCAATCAAAAGATCAGAGCAGAAATAAATGAAATAGAGACAAAGAAAATAATAGCAAAGGTTAATGAAACCAAAAGCTTTTTCTTTGAAATGATGAACAAAATTGATAAATCTTTAGCCAGACTCATTAAGAAAATAAAGGCAATGACTCAAATCAATAAAATTAGAACTGAAAAATAAGTTACAACTGACTTTACAGAAATACAAAGAATCATAAGGGACTAGTACAAGCAACTGTATGCTAATAAAATGGACAACCTGGAAGAAATAGAAAATATGAACAGACTAATCACAAGCTCACACAAATTGAATCACAAATCACTAATCACAAATTGAAACTGTGATTTAAAAATCACAGGAACTGATGGTTTCACAGGCAAATTTTATATATTTAGGGAAGAGCTAACATCTATCCTTCTGAAACAAGTTCATTCTGTGAGACCACCATCACCCTGATACCAAAACTCAACAAAGATATCACCAAAAAGAAAACTACAGACCAACATCACTAATGAACATAGACATAAAAATCATGGTCCAAAAGGATACATGCACCCCGATGTTCATTGCAGCACTGTTTACAACAGCCAAGGCATGAGAACTACTTAAGTGTCCCCTCACAGAGGAATAGATTAAAAAAAAAAAAAGTAATACGTGTATACAATGGAATATTACTTAGTCATTGAAAAGAAAGAAATGGTGCCATTTGTAGCAGCATGGAGAGTATAGAGATCATCATACTTGGGTGATGTAACTCAGACAGAGAAAAACAAATATTGTATGATATTGCTTACAAGCAGGACCTAAACAGAAATGATACAAATGAACTTATGAAACAGAAAGAGATCCACAGACTTAAGGGGAACTTACAGTTACCAGTGGGGAAGGGATAGTTAGGGGGTTTGGGATGGACATGCACACACTACTGTATTTAAAATGGATAACCATCAAGGACATACTATATAGCACTGGGAACTCTACTCAATATTTTGTAACAATATAAGTGGGAAAAGAATTTGAAAAATAGAAACTATTATAACACTGTTAATCAACCAACTATCCACTGATATCAAATGAAAAAGTTTATATATATATATATATAGAGAGAGAGAGAGAGAGAGAGAGAGAGAGAGAGAGCTTGGATTTGGGAGATCTTTTGTCTGTACTTTATGTAGGTAGAGCAATATCACTTTATTGGATTTTTCTATCTCAGTACAATAATTTATTTGATTAAATATAACATATAAAAAGGGCTTCCCTGGTGGCTCAGAGGGTAAAGCGTCTGCCTACAGTACAGGAGGCTCGGGTTTGATCCCAGGGTCAGGAAGATCTGCTGGAGAAGGCAATGGCAACCCACTCCAGTACTCTCGCCTGGAAAATCCCATGGATGGAGGAGCCTGATAGACTACAGTCCATGGTGTCGCAAAGAGTCGGACACAATTGAGCAACTTCACTTTCATATAAAAAGACATGTCCCTGGGGTAGTCACTATGTGTTGTAATTACTTTCTCTAAGCACTGGTGAGCTTCAGGAGACATTGTCCAATGAGAATCCTTTGCTATTACACATTATGATTGTTCATGTCATGGATGCCAGCATTAATTGCCTTCTCACTGACCCCCAAGCCATCATATAAACACAAATGATTCTACCAATTTGTGTCTCTCTAGAAAAGAATAACTCAGTGCTTAAATAGTTCAATCATCAACATAAGACTTCTTTAACTAGAAATGTATCTGCCATTTTCTACTATATAAGTATTCAGAATATTTTTATCTGTAATTTCATCAACTTAAAAATACTGTATGTTTAGAACATTTGATCATATATTGCCTACATGCAATGCTCATTGTTTTGTTCTCTGGAAGATTATAAATGTTAACTGTTCAATTCCTCAATATTATATGTATCATAAAAATATGATGTGATATGACATTTTATTTTCATTTACACATATTTAGTCACACACCATAAGTAAGTCATTCTCTTTCTTGTGGGTATTCATCATGCTTCAGTGATAGCTCATCATTATCTTGACCAAAAAGATTTATAAGAAATAGAAAAGGCAGAGGACAAATGATATAAAGGATGTGAATAGGAGGACGTGGAATAATTAATACTGGAAAATTCCTACTTGAAGTATAGACTGTATGTGTCATCAGTAGAAATTGGACTTATGAAATCATAGGCAAATAAATTGGATGAAATACTAAATTAATCATTTTAAAAAACAGAAAAGTTTTTCTTCATTATAGTTCCTTGGAGACTTTTAACGAGCCATTGTAAGTATTAGAAAAAACAAGAATTTCCTGGTGTTATTATTATTATAAAAATTTAGAAGCAAGTTTTTCACCAACAAAAATGAAAAATATTCACGTGTTTGACACAAAAATAGATCAGATCTGATTCACAAACAACATGATGACTTCCTAATTAGGTTAATGGAAAACATTTTCCATAAATTCATCATCTAATTTTGTTCATGGGCTTCCCTGGTAGCTTGGGCGGTAAAGCGTCTGCCAACAATGTGGGAGACCCGGGTTCGATCCCTGGGTTGGGAAGATCCCGTGGAGAAGGAAATGGCAACCCACTCCAGTATTCATGCCTGGAAAATCCCATGGACCGAGGAGCCTGGTGGGCTACAGTCCATGGGTTCGCAAAGAGTCAGACACGACTGAGCAACTTCTCTTCACCTCTTCACAAGGTAAAATTTATATTTATATTATGTTATATAATATAATATATATGTTATATAGCTATAATCTGGAGAAGGCAATGGCACCCCACTCCAGTACTCTTGCCTGGAAAATCCCATGGACAGAGGAGCCTGGTAGGCTGCAGTCCATGAGGTCGCTAAGAGTCAGACACAACTGAGTGACTTCACTTTCACTTCTCACTTTATGCATTGGAGAAGGAAATGGCAACCCACTCCAGTGTTCTTGCCTGGAGAATCCCAGAGATGGGGGAGCCTGGTGGGCTGCCATCTATGGGGTCACACAGAGTTGGACACGACTAAAGGGACTTAGCAGTAGCAGCAACATAGCTATAATCAATAGCCATTTAGCAGTCTTGATAAAGTATATTTTGAAAACCTCCCAGAAATTGAGAAAATGAATAGCCCTAGTGAATGAATAAAAATACTTTTGTAAGCTGAGTTTTTCCCCATCACTCCATAAATAATTGCCTTTTAAAAAGGAAAAAAAAAAAAAAAAAAAACACACCTGAGGCAGAGTCTAATGAAATTGTCAGTAAATCACCAATTTAAAAATATTTCACAGAAGTGGATCACTGTATGATTTTTAGCACATAACCTAAAAGGAGTTCAAAGAATTGATTGACCTATTTGGTAAGAGTCCAGTAAAACAAAAAAAAATCAAACTAGATATCTGAAACAGAAAATTTAATATAGGTAATTAGTTTCACTGTTGTTAAAACTGGTAAGGCAAAAGAAAAGAACTTGTAACTCAGAAGAATTGGAAGAAGCAGCTATGACTTCAAGGGTTGGGGGAATTAACTTTTAAATGAGATGAGTTTGAGAAAATTGTAGAATATACTGGTAGAAGCTGCAATGAGAGTAAAAGAAACATAGTTATGGTTCAAAAGCTCTATAGTTCATAAGAAAGGAACAATTTGATGAATTGGATTTGTGTCATTGGCAAATGCATGGAAGCTAAAGTCTGAATGATAAAGGAGAGCATTTGCAAGTGAAAGTTAAAGTGAAATTGAAGTCACTCAGTGTCTGACTCTTTGCGATCCCATGGACTGTAGCCTACCAGTCTCCTGTGTCCATGGGATTTTCCAGGCAATAGTCCTGGAGTGGATTGTCATTTCCTTCTCCAGGGGAATCTTCCCAAACCCAGGGATCGAACCCCAGTCTCCCGCATTGTAGACAGATGCTTTACCGTCTGAGCCACCAGGGAAGTCTGGATGATAAAGGAGAGCATTTGTAAAGGGTAAAGTAAATATGATTGTGGTCAAAACATAAGTGTGGGCATTTTTTTAGGAATAGTAAGACACAGACAAGTTAAAAAGACTGAAGGCATTGACTAGTTTGGTGGAAGAGATGATGATATTTTCATCACACATCTTTATGTGCTAAATCAATTTCTTAAAAAGGGAAAAATATTGACTAACTGTAACTGAAGGTAGGGGCCCAGCTGCTTACTGCTCAGAAGCAATAAAGAGGCAAAGTTGATGGAAAGGAAAATCTGCTTTGAGGCCATCAACTGTGGCAGAGTGGGGTGTTGCTGGTCTCTTGACCAAAGGCTGACTCTCCAAACACTGGCAATCAGTGGGCAAGCACTTTTATAGATGGAGAGAGGGAGCTACATGCAGAAATAGTAGTCAGTTCTGATAGTCATCTTGAAATTGGTCATGTGGTGATCTGATCAGAATCATATTGTTATCTTGATTGTTTTAAATACAGTAAGTCTTTAGTTCCATGGTTGATTTGTTTCCATTTCTTCAAGTCCCAATTTCAGAATTGTGACTTATGTGATGGCTATAGTCTCATAAACATGTATTTAAATTCTTCCATCTGATAGAAGTTTTAGTATCTACAAAACATCTATAGCCCCCAAAGGGAAACTAAAGGTTTTTGACTTAATTTAATGGCTCAGCTATTATTATTTGTCCTGATTGCCTGTTTTTCTTTTGTTCTATATTTTCTCACTTTTTTGATTAAACTTATTCTGTGGCTAAAGTTTTACTACAGACAAAAGGCAGGCTGAAGACAGGAGGGGCAAGGACCATAGCGTCCTGCTACACTTCATAAGCGCTGCAAATTAATTGAAAGAATATGAAGATGAGGATGATGCCTTTCTCTGAAATGCAAAATTTTCTATGAAATCCAGCTGACATCTTGATTTTTACCATATGCATGAGGTAAAGTGCTAGTCACACAGTAGTGGCTGACTTTGCAACCCCATGGACTGCAGCATGCCACGCTCCTCTGTCCATGGAATTTCCCAGGCAAGGAAACTAGAATGGGTAGTCATTCCCTTCTCCAGAGGATCTGCCCAACCCAGGGATCAAACCCCGCAGTCTGCATGGTTGTGTATGTAAATGTGTGTAAATAAAACAAACTCTGTGCTTATATTAATATGAATAAGAACAGTGTGTGTAGAGATATATTTCTTTCATTTGGCTTTAGCTCAGCTGATAAAAAATCTGCCTGCAATTCAGGAGATCCCAGTTTGACTCCTGGGTTGGGAGGATCCCCTGGAGGAGAGATAGGCTACCCACTCCAGTATTTCTGGGCTTTCTGATTGACTCAGATGGTACTCTTGTCTGGAGAATCCCAGGGACAGAAGGCTACAATCCATGGGGTTTCAAAGAGTTGGACATGATTGAGCAAGCACAGCATAGCGCATAAAAGTTCAAGATAATGTTACAGAAGGAAAAGTTCTTTCTTAATCAAACTGACTTTTATTAAGCTGATTTTGCTACAATCTAAAAGCATGAACCTTTAACATGTTTACCTAAAAATCATTAATCGAAATGTAAGAGATTTTTAAAATCAATAGAAAGATATAAAACTCCTAATTTTCACCTTATGAATAAATAGCAGAAGAGAACGACTTAAGTATTTCTCATTTCCATGCATTCTTTCAGTTGAAAATGAATTGCAATTCCTCTCATTTTACAGTCATTCATTTTTACCAGTGAGTTGTTAAATTACTTAATAAACATTTTAAGAAAATGTCCAGTTTTCTAGTTTCTGGAGAAAGAAAAAAATCAAGATTTTGCCTTTATATGCACTTTAAAATTCATGCTAATTTAATTTCTTGGTTAAACTACTTGATATGAGCAGTGGACATAAAAACATCCTCTCTTTGAAGATAAGGCATTAATGTTCATATGCCTATATTTATATATGTTCCTGTGTATACTAATGCAAAATATAAAATGGTTTTAATGAGATAGTGTTTTCTTCAATTAAATTTATTTCTTCTTGGCTCTATAATTAAAAACTTAGAGTAGCTTATATAATTTTTTAAAGATAAATATTTATTCAAGCTTATATAATTTGTATCTAAAGGTTTTCACTTTCTGTGATTTGAATGTCATTTAGGCCACATACTGAATTCTACTATAGTTTGATAAATAAGTTTGCAATAAACAAAGGCATTATTAGGTGTTTCCAATGGAAAGATACTCATAATTTATAAATGACTTTCTGAATTATTTTATTTTAGCCTTTCATTGCCTTTGAAGTATTTTAGTACTTTATAGATTGCAGACAACTGATACCAATGGAAAATAATTCTTCTCTATGAACTTGCAAATTAATTCTGATTGGAAGAGATTCCACTGATTTCTATCCCCCCTAAAAGGGACTTCCCTGGTGGTTCAGGCGGTAAGGAATCTGCCTGCAATGGAAGAGACTCAGGTTCAATCCCTGGGTCTGGAAGATCCCCTGGAGAAGGGAATGGTTACCCACTCCAGTATTCTTACCTGGAGAACTCCATGGACAGAGGAGCCTCACAGACAAAACTGGCATGGGCTCACAAAGTCAGACATGACTTAGTGACTAACTTTGTGTGGAAAGTGAAGTGAAAGTGAAGTTGCTCAGTCGTGTCCGACTCTTTGTGACCCCGTGGACTGTAGCACACCCGGCTCCTCCGCCCATGGGATTCTCCAGGCAAGAATACCGGAGTGGGTTGAAAAGGCCAGGTTAATGTCTATTTGTAAGTTCATTTACACACTTGTTTAGCCCATATAAATATATGGCTCTTTAACTTTGAGCTGATTATAAATCTGCCTAGTCCCCATGTAAACAATGAACTAATTAAATATTTAACACCGATTAAATTTATATTTTCAAGAAAGTCATCATTTTGCTCTGAAAAATTATTCTTGGGGCTTCTCTGGCAGTCCAGTGGCTATGACTCCACATTTCCAATGCAGAGGGCCCATGTTCAATCCCTGGTGAGAGAACTAGATCCCACATGCTGCAACAAAAAGATCTTAAACGTCAAAGTGAAGATCAAAGATCCTGCATGCCACAACTAAAACCCAGAAAAGTCAAATCAAAAATATAAATAAATGATTTAACAAGAACAAACACCCTTTAACAGTCTAGATAGCCAATTCTTTTATCTTAGAAGACAAGATGGCCTAATACAAACTCAAAGCTGTTTTGATTGTTTCAGATATACATGATGAAATATCACTTAAGATAGATGAATGAGTACATATAAGCAGATTTAAACATACTTCCTGCATTTTAAACAAAGAATATAACAAGAAAGTATTATAAATAACAAACTTACAGAACACAATTTTAATTTTTCCATTCTGTTACTATACAAAATAAGCTTTAAAATAATAGAACTCATTAACCAAATTAACTCTTGACCTTTCTAAAGCAAATCTCCTGTATTTCTTATATTTCTTTTTAAAGCTTACTTTAAAAAGATAGTCCTTTTATTATTTTTATTCATTGCAACATCCTTTAAAGGAGAAAATTATTTTAGTCACTGAGTCATGTCTGACTCTTTTGTGACCCGATAGACTGTAGCTCTTTGTCCATGGGATTTCCCAGGCAATAATATTGGAGTGGGTTGTCATCTTATTCTCCAGGGGATTTTCATAAGCCATGGATGGAACCTGCTTCTCTTGCTTTGGCAGGCAGATTCTTTAACATTGGACCATTGGGGAAGCCGAAGGAGAAATAAACACTTTTTTATTGTGGTATAATGAAATAATACAAAAAAAAAGAAACTCTATTATTTTCTGAAGACACACAACTTAGATTTTTTGTATTCAAAAGAATTTTCAAATTGTTGTGCATTTCTAACAGGGTCCTTTAGACTTTTCTTCTCCTTCTAATGAATTAAGAAGGCAGTCACCTAAGTGGACATGACTCTGGATACAAGACTTAGCAAGCAACTATTGCCCTTGTGGAAAGAGGAGAACACTGGTGAATACAACCTATCATGGAAAGAAGAAAGGTCTTACTGGTGAAGATACCCTACCAAGGGTGTCTGGCTTAAAAAGTGAGGTGGAAGCTTGATTTCAGCCCCATTCATTGCCTTGATCCACTGCTTTTGTGCCATGAACAGCTGATGGCAATGTTGCCTGTATACTTTTGTGCTGGGCATCATTTTTTATTTTACTTTGAATAAGCTAACCATTCCATTATAAGTTTTAAAAAAGACCTTTTATATGAAAAAACCCTCTATTTACATCATTAGTTGTATCAATTTATCATAGTGTTTCATATCTTATGTAAAAATGTCAGCCAATAATATTTAAAATAATGATAAAAGTACTATGAAAAAATTACCATTAATAGCTATCTGATTGTAGGAAAAACAAAAATATAGTTCAAAGAAAATGGTATCACTATTTAGTCAATAGCAACTCTACTAAAGGATGGATTCTTTTCATATTTAGTATTTTTCTCCTTCATAGCATACACTTTTTACCAGCTTTCTGGAGTCACTACTCTGATGCCACTGTCTGATGCCTGCTCTTATCTAGCCTTGGCACCCTAAGGAATAGATAGGACTTGGGCTGGTACCCAATACTTGAGTCAGGACCAAGTCTCTAGTACAGTTCCATCTTGGAATTCTGCCAGGTTGAGAGAAACTAAATGGAAAGTTATGTAAGACATGATCTGAATTTCTATTGTATGCTAATTATCCTTCAAATCATCCTTAAATGATCTTTCCCAGACTTGGGAAAGCAAGAAAAATTGGACAGTTGATTGTGGAAAGATTACAATCAATTTATTTTTTTTTTGTTGTTGTTGTATAATGTTTAATATCCCGAGTAATAAGCTAAATGCATTTTTTTTGAAAGGTTCAAATATTAGAAGTAATTTTTCACAGACATTTCTTCAAGGAGCCAACAGCATTGATTTGTTGTATTAAGGAAAACCACTACAATATTGTAAAGTAATAAGCCTCCAATTAAAATAAATAAATTAATTTTTTAAAAAAGAAAATGAAACCTCCAGGAATTTACAAATATCCCTTTTTAAAAGGCATACAGCTATTACAGAAGTGTTGCCCTAGTGTTTTGTTTTTTTTTTTGAAATTTTTATTTTAACTTTAGTTTACTTTACATTACTGTATTGGTTTTGCCAAACATTGACATGAATTCACCACGAGTGTACAAGCGTTCCCAAACATGAATCCCTTCCCATCTCCCACCCCATAC
>SJYQ01000253.1:45294-58179 GCA_006410935.1 Redunca redunca | reverse complement strand
ATATTCAAAAGCAGAGACATTACTTTGCCGACTAAGGTCCGTCTAGTCAAGGCTATGGTTTTTCCAGTAGTCATGTATGGATGTGAGAGTTGGACTATGAAGAAGGCTGAGCGCCGAAGAATTGATGCTTTTGAACTGTGGTATTGGAGAAGACTCTTGAGGGTCCTTTGGACTGCAAGGAGATCCAACCAGTCCATTCTGAAGGAGATCAGCCCTGGGATTTCTTTGGAAGGAATGATGCTAAAGCTGAAACTGCAGTACTTTGGCCACCTCATGCGAAGAGTTGACTCATTGGAAAAGACTCTGATGCTGGGAGGGATTGGGGGCAGGAGGAGAAGGGGACGACAGAGGATGAGATGGCTGGATGGCATCACGGACACGATGGACGTGTGTCTGAGTGAACTCTGGGAGATGGTGATGGACAGGGAGGCCTGGCGTGCTGCTGCTGCGATTCATGGGGTCGCAAAGAGTCGGACACGACTGAGCGACTGAACTGAACTGAAAGCTGGAATTTGAATTTCAGGTAGTTTGGCTAACAGTCTAAGAAACTTTACAATTTATCCATTGATAGTGATCAAACTTGGGAATTATCACTAATAAACTTGATTATAGTCTCCTTTTTCACAAATTTTTTTTTTTTAGTCTGTGAAATATGGAAACATATCTAAAAATGGAAAACAAAAAAAAATAGTCTTAAAAACTTTATCAACCTCAATCTAATGGGGATATTTTGCTGGTTAGAATTTGTCAAGGGTTAAAAATGAAATTTAAAAAAATGACCATGATAATTTAAAAACTACCTTAGCATTCATGGCAATGTAGCAATTGAAGGCATTTATAAATGTACTATGTTATTCTGTACCAGTGGTCTCACATTGCAGCCTAACTGCAAATTCTCAACCTCAATCAGTACTTAATGAATCAGAAACTTTAGATGTGTGACCCAATCATTTGTATTTTAACAAGATCTTCGGGTCATTCAGATGAACACTCAACTTTGACAAACACTGGATTTTATTCACAACAATATGATCCAGTGATAGGGCCCATTAGGAACAGAAAAAGCACAACATTTAAGAAGTTTAGAGATGTGCCAAGTCTAATTTTTGGCATGACCTGGCATATCAAATGAAAAGGTGTTTGTTTTAATAATCTGAGCTAACAAATAAAAAAAATTGAAAGTATTTTAACTTCTAAGGATTTAAGGAATAATGCTAAAGCTGAAGCTCCAGTACTTTGGTCACCTCATGCAAAGAGTTGACTCATTGGAAAAGACTCTGATGCTGGGAGGTATTGGGGGCAGGAGGAGAAGGGGACGACAGAGGATGAGATGGCTGGATGACATCACTGAGTTGATGGAGGTGAGTCTGAGTGAACTCTGGGAGTTGGTGATGGACAGGGAGGCCTGGCGTGCTGTGATTCATGGGATCGCAAAGAGTCAGACACGACTCTGCGACTGAACTGAACTGAACTGAAACTGTATAACGGAAAGAAAAGTGGAAATTGTGGAGTTGGAAAGTGGGATGGGATTTCAACTGGCCAGAGATATAAGAGAAATGATGATTGGCTGTGAAGGCATTATGAAAGTGAACGTGAAATCACTTAGTCATATTCGACTCTTTGTTGAACAGGACTCATGGATTGTAGCCCACCAGGCTCTTCCCTCCATGGAATTCTCCAGGCAAGAATACTAAAATGGGTTGCTATTCCTTTCTCCAGGGGATCTTCCCAACCCAGGGATAGAAGCCAGGTCTCCTACATTGCAGGCTGATTCTTCACCATCTGAGCCATGAGGGAAGCCCAAAAATATTAGAGTGGGTAGCCTATTCCTTCTCCAGTGATCTTCCCATCCCAGGAATCAAAGCTGGGTCTCCTGCTTTACAGGCTGATTCTTTACCAGCCCCACTACCATTATGGTAAAATCTAATGAAAGTTCAAAAGATGAACTCTAAATTAGCTTGGATATTGAGACCATACATTCAGTTAACAAAAGCCAAGGTAGAAATTTAATTAACTTCAGTATATACCAGTTGTGAATGGGTCAGTGACTCACTGTATTTTTTTATGCCTTAGTGGTCTTACTTAATATAGTGATATCAAAACCTAACCTGTGTGTTTTTATAAAGATTAAGTAATATGTGAAGAGCTCACCATAGTTTACGTCACATAAGTAAACTTACCCTCCACTGGATTCCCCTGTAATGTAAACAGAATTCATCAGCATAGTGATGAGTGAGGCATGAGAAACCAAATATATTGATATTCTACTTACAAATGTTTGAGGTTAGATATTAATGATATTAACTCAGTTTGAAGTTATTATTTTCTAATGTTCTGATGTTTTCATAGGTAAAATACATGAAAAAAATAGTTTTTTTCCAAACTATTTTGATAGCAAAAGCAAAGAGATGTTTGACTCAAATTACATTACTGCATATCCCTGTTCTCCACTTGACATTTGGTTCACATGGTCTATATTTTATTCATATGGTTTGTTTGATTCCAAAATGGAAATATAGAAGCAAGACCTAATGTATACATGAATAACATCTAATTATATTTTAATATTCACCATGTTAAAAGGTCCAAAGCTTAGTATTAGCACATTTAATCCCTGTAGCTTTATTATAGGAGCCTCCCAGATGGTGCTAATGGTAAAGAATCTGCCTGCCAGTGCTGAAGATGCAATGTGGATTCAATCCCTGAATCAAGAAGATCCCTTGGAAGAGGAAATGGCAACTCACTCCAGTATTCTTGCCTGGGAAAATCCTGTGGACAGAAGACTGGTGGGCTAGAGTCCATGGAGTCTCAGAGTCAGACAAGACTGAGCACACACACACACACACACACACAAAATATATTATGAGATAACTATTGTCTCTTTTTTACTGATGAGTAAACTATGGCAATAGGGAGTTGAGTAAATTCCCAAAAAAGATAGTTTGTGAATAGTGGAGCTGGGTTATAAAATCAACCAGTTAAACCTCAGAGTCTGCGTATTTAACCACTGTGCCATGATTCAAGACACTTGAAATAAGGATGTTTACAAAGTAGTATTGATTCATAGCCATAATAGCAATTCAAATATTGACATAACATTCAGGACATCTGTTCAAATTTAGATTTCCATATTATACAGATGTAGTACAGAACGCCAGAGACAGGCTAAGATTAGATTCGGCTAACTGATTATTGAAATAGTGATGTCTCATCTCAAAAGCTAATTACACATTTTGTTTTTATCACTAAAATAAAAATCTTTTTTCCATTTTTATTCTGTTTGTTTTTAAGCTTTAATTTTTAGATATAATCTCTGAAGAGCTGAAAATTGTTGACCTATTATTTTAAAGTAAATGTTGCACAAGAAAAAGCTTATATTATAAATCTTGTCTCTCTCTATTGGTTACTTTGATTGAATGAAGGAAACATAGTAAATAATCCACAAAACCAATCCATCTAGAGAGAAGCACTTCTTAAGGGGCTAAAAGGATGATTTCCATATGATTTTATCTCCTCTTTTATAATGTAGCCACCAGACCTACAATCAGCAGCTTTCCTGCATGGTCTGACCAATTTTCACCTGTCAGTATTTACATCAAAGGACATTTCAGAGCCTTCATGTAGACTACTAAATTTAAATTGTAAAAGAATCGTATAAAAGAAAACCTTTCTCAAGCTGGCAGATGGAAATGAATATACAAAAACTATCTTCCCCCACCCCCCTCAGCTGGGACCGAATTGACCTGATTTTTTTTATCACTCATGTCATGCTAACNCTGATTTTTTTTATCACTCATGTAATGCTAACTTTTAATGTACATTTTATAGGCCAAAAGCTTTGATAAACTAGCCCTTTTAAGGAACTGAAATAGTAACTGGAAATTTAAAGAAGCTCATTTATATTACATTTCAGTCATATTTTAAATAAGAAAGTGCCATGAAAAATACTAGTTTTTTAAAAAATTGTAAGCAATAAACTGTTTAAGGTTGACAGCAAAGGGTTTTCTTCAAGTAGAATGGATATCTTGAACATAAACAAATATTTGATTTAATTCTCATATGCTCAATCTTTGAAACAATTTTTGAAAAAAATAACAAAATCAGTGACTATTTTGAAATATATTATGGTCATATGTTTAAGTAGTTGATAAGTTATCGTGGTTTATATGAACACATTGTTTAGTTTCTTTTGATAGGAGTTTGGAAATACTGAAAAACTATTAGAAAATAATGATAAATGACAGTGGATATGTTTCATTAAGCAGCTGCAGGGATTGGTATTAGGTGATGAAAAGTGCTACACTTGTCACATTATGGAGATGAAAATGAATAAAGCAGCATTTTTGCAGTCACAGTTTTAAAAAAAATAACCTTTTCTTAAATGTCTTAGTTTTTATATTTATGTGATTCATGCACTTTTTTATAGGAGGGGATGTGTTTCTGGGAGGACCAAAATGATGCATATATTATATGATCCTTATATGAACTGTTATTCCTTCTTAACCTTTCCCATGCTATTTTGCACCATCATTGGCAAATAGTAGGGGTGCCATTTGAGTTTATGAGCCACCCCGGTGGCTCTGATGGCAAAGAATCTGCCTGCAAAGGGAGACCTGGGTTCAATTCCTGGGATGGGAAGATCCCCTGGAGGAAGAAATGGCAACCCACTGCAGTATTCTTGCCTGGGAAATCCCAGGGACAGAAGAGTCTGGCAGGCTACAGTCCATGGGGTCGCAAAGAGTCGGAGCGACTGAGCGACTAATCACAGCACAGCACATTTACTCAATGCACATTTATTTGTGAAGGAATGAATGAGACTTGAGTGTCTTTCTTAGCTCTATGTCTTCCAGGGTTTAAAGATTTTCTTTAGAGGAAATCTCCTCAGAGAAATACGAGAAAAAATCATTTCTGCCATATCAAGAGATCCTTCTGTTTTATCCCTCTGTGTCCCTGATGAAAAAGCAAACTCCTCCCCTCTTTCCAGATTTTCTAGGGCTCAGATTTCAAATCTCTCATCCAGCACAGCTTTCGGTTTCAAACATACTGTAATCAGAATTTTCAATATGACTGATAACATTCTTGTGAAACTGTGGTGAATATATCACTTTATGGCTGTGTTATATAAATATTTATAAGCATCTCACCTAGCTAATACAGTATGTACAACAATAATAAAAAAGCCTTTTGAGAAAAATGTCTCTACATAGCAGGCATTTTATCAAGTTTCTTGAACACCTGATGAGCTTTGATTGAAATGTCTGAAGGACAGATTAAAAAGAGGTTCCTGTTGTGCCTCTTGTCCTTTTCCCTAGCAAATACAACCACAGGATATGGCATTTTTGAAGATCTTTCTCCTTGTTTGCACAATATTCAAAGATAGAATTTTATTTTATGGTGATACTCCACCTACAATAGGAATAAAATCATTCAGTCATCCAAAGGCCTCACCATGTACACTTTGAAAACTATTTAGAGAGTATGCTATTCTTTACATTTAAAGACTCATTGATAAAATTTCAGTATTTTCTTCATTAGGAAAATGATGGATTATTTGAATTCTCCATGCCCATATGCTTAAAATGCAATCTCATGTTGTTTCTGTTATGTGGCTAAAATAAGTCAGTTTGAGTCATAAAGTGGAGAAGGTTAACTGGGCCCCTAAGAGTTAGTCATGGGATATTAGTTGTAGTCATCTTAGTCTAACTATTGCTTAAACCAGGTAGCAGTTTGTGTGTGCATATGTTCATGTTTTTAATATTTTCTGAATCCAACACAGTGAACCCATTTATAATTTTGTAAATCAGAGGACTCTGGCCAATGGTAAGTGAAGCAGTGATGAGTGAGGGGAAATGATGTGGAACTCTCACTTTTCTCTACTCTGCTATCCATTCATCCAGTTAGGTAAAAAGAGGTAGTAAACTTTACCATATGAGAAGTTTTCCTAAAGCCTGCATGTCCCAACCTTCCAAACTCCATGACATTAATTATTATTAGATCAACATATAAGGTGCTCTGCTGTATATTAAATAAAATTTAAGGTCTAGCAGGTGCTATGTCTCAAAGAGTGTCTTGCTGCTGGTAAAACAAAAAAAATTAAATTAAATTAAAAATAACACACGTGTTTTTATTGAAAAGAGGAACTCCACTCATATGTGGATGGGAAGGTAAAAAAAAATCATTCTGTATCATCATTAATGATTTTCATAGCATTATTGAGCAGAAGGATGCCTTCTGAAGAGGCTGTCTCCATTCTTGAAGACATCTGAGTTGAATATATTTTGTAGCCATAGTTTGAAAATAATTTTGAATCATAATAATTCACTTTCTGCGAAAACTTATTTCTCCTATTATTTACACTAACAATCTGCAGAGACATTAAAGGTATAAGACATATATTGAGCTTTGATATCCTAATATCTAGTATATTTTATATTTGTTGGTTTACAAAATCCAAAGTGAGTTATTTGGCTACTGTGCTGAAAAGAATGCTGCATGAGTTCTGCATAAAGCATTACAAAAGTCATTTACACCTTTATTTTATTTCTGTGCATGGCAGTGTTCAGTGTTTATCAGTTACTTTTTGATTGATTAACTGGATAAAATTAATCATTTAGCATAATAAGCTTCAGAGTCATGCTTAAAATCCATATAAAAGGGAACCAGAGAAATAAAACATTAGACTTTAATAGATTGTAGCTTCTTGAAGAGAGATAATATACAATCTGTATAGTCTTTTAATATCTATGATCCTATAAAGTATTGATAATCAAATATTCTCTAACTGACTCTTCCTAATGGTCAAATTTCAACATTTCAAGTTTCAAAATATTAAAAAATAACCTCGTGGTGGTGAATATCAGTTTTATTTTTCAAGTAAATCTGCATGTGCAAATGGGTTTCCCTATGCAAAGCTAGTAATCAATATTTTAAACGAAAACTGTATAATAACGTGTTTGCTAATTCCACTTGCTGCCCTAACAAACTATTACTAACTTAGCTGATTTAATCCAACTCAATTTCATCATTCCATAGTTCCTCCAGGCTAGATGTCCAGGTCTAGCGTAGTTCAGATGGGTCCTCTCTCTTTGAATTTCTCAAGGCTTAAGTCAAGGTGTCAACTGGATTGCAGTCCTTTCTAAATTCACGAGGGATAATATACTTCCAAGCTCATCAGGTGGTCAGCCAAATTTAGTCCTTGAAATTGTAGGGCTGAAGTTTCCTTGTTGTTATTCTTAGGCCTCTTTGTTCTTATTACCAGCAATGGCACTTGAAATCCTTTTGATCCTTCAAATCTCTCTGCTGTTTCTCTCTGATTTCTGCTTTAAGGGCCCTCATGACTAGTTAAGCTCATTCAGATAATTCAAGGTATTCTCACTGCTTTTAGGACCCTAATTATAACTATAGCTGCAGTATTAATTTTGCTATTTAATATAATTTGTTCACAGATTCCATGGGTTGGATGTAGATGTCTTTGGGGGTAAGGGGTAGTTTCTGCCTACCACAGAGTTAGGGGATTATTTTACATATTTTTTACAACTGAATTAATTCAATTATATTTCATTTTCAAATTCCAATTACTCATTGAAGTTTATCAAAGAAATTATCTGCCAAAATATATATTGAACAGTCTCTCTTATGAACAAATATTTTATACAGTTATTATTTTTCTTCAAAGTGAAAAACAGCTCTCAATCTTGCTATATTTAAGAGATAATTCTTTAAAACATGGGGGGATTTTTATTATTTTTTAAATTAAAAAAAAATAGAAAAAGGAATTTTTGACTGGCACAGATGGCTGGAGGTTTTTGTAAAAGTGTGCTTAATGTAAATTTCAAAACTTGTATCAGTTTCTTGATAGACATGAAGTTTTATTGTTTACTCAGTTAAATATCAAAAGAGACTGTAACATAAAAGTCAATTTTGAAGAGACCCTTAAGACATTTAAAAATTGTTGACATTATGTAAAATATGGAAATCTTAAGATCCATTGACACTGAAGTGGTCAAAGGAAGTTTTCAGAAGTCATACCTAACCTTCGGTGTTTATAGATATTACTATGTGCACAACATTATTTTAGCATTTTACGTGTATTTACTCATTCAATTCTAAAAATCTAATCATATGAGGTAGGTGTAATTATTAAACTATATTTTGCAGATGAAAAGCCAAGCCAAGGGGAAGTTAGTTTTACACACGTTATACAATAATAATGGTGGCACTGGGATAAACACTCAACATTAAGTCATGTACAATGTTTCTGTGTATATGTTTGTATCTGGGTCCATCTCTCCCACCACCATACCACTGTTGGCCATCACCACTTTAGTCCATCAAGGACTCAAAGAAAGTTTAGGACTCAAGAGGAGAAAATGGAATATATCAAAGTAAAGAAGGCTTAAAGAGGAAAAACGTCCAACAGTAAAAGACAAATATTATGAGTCTAAGTAAGAAAAAGCCTGAGAATGGCTGTCAGACATAGCAAAAAAGTAAAATCATTGGTCACATTATAAATACCTCAGAATAGTGAGAATAAAGCCAAATTGAAGCTGGTTAGTACCTGAGTTGATTCGAGTCAGTGAAAACAGTTGAGAATGACTATGAAAGGGAAAAATATAAATGGTTAGTGGTCAAGAGGTAAGTGTTCAAGGATGGCTTCATATGTATTTTATATTCCACAGACTAAACAGTTAAACCCAGGATAGATACATTATTAGGTTTGATTTTTTTAATGTGAAGGAAAGTAAAAGAAATTAAAGTTAAGAAGGGATATTAGAAAGGAATGTGAGTTGGCTCATAGGTAGACAGATGGATACTTGGGTTAGAGGACTATTCTTTATTATAATAGGACATAATCAGAAGCAATGAGTCTCAATATAGGTTAATCAGTTGGTTTATAGGCATACAATTGATGATAATAATGTTCACACTGAGTGATAAATCAAGGTCATTTATGAAGAGTGTCTGAAGAAAAAGGAGACAATTTGAAATAGCTCTTGTGAAATATGAAGACAGGGATGACTTGAAAATGTAGAACATTGCCACTGGGCAAAATTAATATTCAAATTGTGGCCGAATTTGTGATACTGATATTTAGTGAGATTTGCGATACTGTAAAGGCATGGGTCAGCAGACATTTTCTATCAAGGTCAGGTAGTAAATATTTTAGTAACTGGGAGTCATATCTCTCTAGTAGCTACTCAGTTATTGTTTAAATGTGAAAGCAACCAGAGAAAATACAGGAATCAATGTGCATGACTTTGTTCTCATAAAACTTTGCAGAAATAAGTGGTTGGCTAGATTTAGCCCATAAACCATAGTTTACAGACCTTTTCTCTGTAGGAATGTATATCCACATGGTTGTAGACTAGGAAGCAGAAACTTATATTACACCTGGGTAGAGGGTGCCAATCAGTGGACAGGATGGACAGACAATAAAATGTGCAGGGTCAGAATATAGGCAAAATCATGCCAAAAGTTCTGACGATATCAAATGTTGCTGGGAATGAGAGGTAAATAAACCAGGGACCTTATATACAGGGAAAAAATAAAGGAATCCAAAGTCAAAAGGGACAAATAACATGAATGCTGTACATTATTGGGTAGAAGAAAGGGAAATAAAATAGCTAGATGAAATAGAATACAGCAAAATCAGGCTACTGCAATTTTCTCTCTAAGTAAATGATGAAATAATTATTTTTGGCAGTGTAGAGAAGAAAATAAGTATTATACCTTCCAGAGGAAGGGTTGTTGGGAAATTAAAACCATGTAGACAGAAAATAAAAATAGTGACAAGTAGATGAAAGAGAGATATGGATATATATAGAGAGAAGTGTATGATAACAATGTAAAATAATTACATAACAGTTCTCCAAAAGTTAAGTATCACATTTCCATATGATATATAAATTCCATTTTTAGGCATGTACTCAAAAGAAATAAAAGCAGGAACTTGAACAAATATCTGTACTCCCACGTTCATAGCAGTATTATTCACAATAGTCAAAAGATGGAAACAACTGAAATATCCACCAACAGATAAATAGATAAACAACAAAATAAACTATTACACTATACACAAAAAGTTGACTCCAAATTGATGAAACCCCTAACTGTAAGACCTAAAACTATAAATTTCACATGAAAGCATTAAGAAAATGCTTCATGACTTTGGATTTGGCAACAATTTCTTGCATATGACACCAAAGCACAGGCAAAAAATAGAGATGAATTGGACTATATCAAAATTATGTGTGTGCATCAAAAAACACAATCAACAGAGCAGAAAGGAAACCTACAGAATGAGATAAAATATATCTTATAAGGTATTACCATCCAGAATTTATAAAGAATTCCTGCAACTCAATAACAACAATGAAAATAAACCAATTAAAAATGGGGAAAGGACTTGAATAGCTATTTTCCCAAAGATGATAAACAGATGCCTAGAAGCATATGAAAAAATGGTCAACAAGTTAATTACATGGGAAATGCAAATCAAAATAAAATATGTCATCTCACTCCCATGAGAATGATTATTATATATGCACACATACACACACAACAACTGAAGTTAAGGCCAGGATTTGGAGAAATTAGGTACTATTGGTGGGAATGATTACTGGTGTAGTCACTATGAAAAACAGTATGGAGGTTCCTCCAAAAATTAAAAAAAATAGTGCCAAGCACTTGGTGTCTCAGTCATGTCTGACTCTTTGCAACCTCATGGACTATAGCCCACCAGGCTCCTCTGTCCATGGGGATTCTCCAGTCAAGAATACTGAAGTGGGTTGCCATGCCCTCATATGATCCAGGAATTTCACTTCTGGGTATATATTCAAGAAAATTGAAATCAGCATTCCAAAGAGATAATTGTAGCATCACTTATATTTCAGAGGTGGAAGTAGCTCAAGTGTGCATAGACAACTCAATAGGTTAAAAAAATGTGATCAGGATTTCCCTGGTGGTCCAGTGGTTAAGACTCTGCTCCCAATGCAGGGGCCCTGGTTTCAATCCTGGGTCAGGGAACTAGATCCTGCATACTTCAACTAAAAATCCCATATGCCACAACCAAGACCCAGTGCAGGTAAATAAATAAAATGAATACATATATTTTTAACATGGTCTCTACTCCCTGGTGGCTCAGAGGTTAAAGCGTCTGCCTGCAATGCAGGAGACCCCGGTTCGATGCCTGAGTTGGGAAGATCCCCTGGAGAAGGAAATGGCAACCCACTCCAGTATTCTTGCCTGGAGAACCCCATGAAGGAAGGAGCCTGGTAAGCAACAGTCCACGGGGTCACAAAGAGTCGGACATGACTGAGCTACTTTACTCACTCACTCATACATACATGGGATATTAGAATACAAAAGAAAACTTCTGACAGATACTACAAGATGGATGAACTATGAAGACACATTAAGTGAAATAAGCCACAATAAAAAATAAGTATTTCATGATTTCACTTAAGTGCAGTATCTAGAAAGGTCATATTCATAGGAAAAGAAAGTAAAATGGTGGTTGTCTTGGTCTGAGGAAAAGGGAAATGGGGAACTGATATCTGATTGGCACCTATCGGGGAAGGTGAAAAATTCTGGACATGGAGGTAGGGATAGTTACACAACAATGTGAGTGTACTTATGTCCCAGAACTATACATTAAAAGATTGTCAAAATATTAAATTGTATTTTATCTATATTTTACTCAGTAATAAGAATTCTATGGAAATTAAGTATTCTAATCACTGACTAACAGATTCTGTATATATGAATGTTATGTTCTAAATGTTAGGCTATGTATGTTTTAATCAAAATATCAGTGCTTGAAGACTGGTGAACTTGGACAAATCAATTAACCTCTCTAAGACCCAGTTATTACATTTATAAATGAGAATAATACTACACTGTGAACCATGATAGTGTTCTGAGATAGGATGAGATAATACATTTGAAGTAATTAGCACAACATGTGGCACATGGAAAGAAATCCAGACAAATTAATTATACTTGGTTATTATTATTATTTCATATAGTCAAAGCTATGATTTTTCCAGTGCTGCTGCTAAGTTGCTTCAGTCGTGTCCGACTCTGTGCGACCCCAGAGACGGCAGCCCACCAGGCTCCCCTGTCCCTGTGATTCTCCAGGCAAGAACACTGGAGTGGGTGGCCATTTCCTTCTCCAATGCATGAAAATGAAAAGTGAAAGTGAAGTTGCTCAGTCGCCAGTAGTCATATACAAATGTGACAGTTGGACCATAAAGAAGGCTTAGCACTGAAGAACTGGAGAAGACTCCTGAGAGTCTCTTGGACAGCAAGGAGATCTCAAACCAGTCAATCCTAAATGAAATCACCCCTGAATATTCGTTGGAATGACTAATGCTGAAGCTGAAGCTCCAACACTTTGACCACCTGATGCAAAGAGACGACTCATGGGAAAAGACTCTGATGCAGGGAAAAACTGAGGGCAGGAAGAGAAAGGAATGACAGAGGATGAGAAGGTTATATGGTATTACCAACTCAACAGACATGAATTTGAGCAAACTTTCAGAGACAGTGAAGAACAAGCAAGCCTGGCACACTGCAGCCCATGGGGTGGCAAAGAGTCCAAATGACTGAACGACTGAACAACACGGTGACCAAAGATCTGTGCATTCTTGTTTTTTGAGTAGCCAAAAAAGAAAGCTATAGAGATGTTTAACAGGAAATGGGGAACTTAGAAGGAAATGTGAGATAAAATTTCTGACCAAGAACATTAATTCAGCAACTGTTATGGTAAATTGCTACCATTTCCTACAAAGTTACATTTTATAAATAGTAATAGAAAAGAAATGCAGTGTGATGTCTAACTCTATCACCATTGTGACTTTGAGTATTTAAATCTTAGTGAGAGAG
>SJYQ01000253.1:0-20318 GCA_006410935.1 Redunca redunca | reverse complement strand
ATATATAAGGTAAAATATTTAGAAAACATCAATATCAGGGTTTAAAGAAAGTCAAAGTGTCTTGTTAGAGGATGATTACAAAGGAAGGATGAATTGATAATCTTTTATATGGTTGCAATAAATAACTTTTGTTGAGTGGTTCCAACATGCACATGATTCTAATGTTCTGAGCATTTTTCATGGGTTAACTCAATACAACTCTTTTATGAGGGAGCTACTTTTAATATCCTCATTTCACAAACAAAGAAGCACACGCAGCTTGGTTAAGTACCCTGCTCAAAGTCACATAGACATTAATGTGGGAGCTGAGATTGAATGCTAGTCAAAGGGCTCCAAGGTTGGCCTTAGCAAGCACCATAGTTTACTGACTTTTTAGAGCCAACACACCACTAGCATCACTGCTGGTTGCTTATCCAGGATGCAGATTATTTTGATTTGTGTTTTGTTTTCTTTACATTTTTTCTCTTTCTTTCTAAGTGAAATTAAAGAACAGAATAACTCCTAGATTTACTTTAGTATTTGTAGCTATCACCTTAACATTTTAATTTGAGCATAATATTTAAATCGTAAGTTTAAAAAATCCAAGAAATATTAGACAACACTTGCAATTGTATTTTTTCTTAATGTTTTGTTTTAAGAAAAGATGACTATACTATTTCAAAATTACAGTGATGTTAAGTTACTAAAATGACTACCATTTATCAGAAATGTACCATCTTCTACGAATCACCCATGAAAATGATCTCAGGTATGATTAGGCTTTTTGTAAATATAATAAATAAGTACAATAAGAGGATCATCAGCCTTACAATTTTCAGAAATATGACTTCTTAAATACTTTAGCTTTGATTTAGGAGATGGAAGATTACTATTATTTTAAAAACAATATAAATTTTTCATAATTATTCTAAATNCAATATAAATTTTTCATAATTATTCTAAATTTATATTATGCCAAATTCATTTTCTATAATGGGGACTATAAAAAAAGGAGTCCTACTGTAAATTTTAAACCTGCTGGATAAAAAATGCTTAATGAAGTCTTTGTATTTAGTAGGCTAGCAAGCATTATAAACTTTCAAGAAATTAACATGCCACATATTTGCACACTATATACATTATTTAACCATGATGTAGTGAGAAATGGATAGAGTTTTCTTCAGTGCACAATCATCAGAAAAGCCTGTTGCCTGTTCACAGTGTGTTAGCTGAAGCTCTGCTCCTCGTCATCACTATCTTAGGGCCAAATTTTTTGGTGCTGCCTCTTCTTGGAAATTTTCTAGCTCTTAAGACAGAGGGAAAGGGGAGTCTTGACAACATAAATCAGTTCTTAATCTCTGAAAAGTGACACATATACCACTTGTGCTATGGTATAATTTACATAGAGTAAGAGTTACATAGCATTCTGAGTTACATAGTAAGAGTAAGTTACATAGCATTCTGAGTTCACCAAGGATGGGATGTACAACTGTTTACCCTAGGAAGGCTTTCCAGGTTGTGTGGTGAAGGGAAACGGAGAATGAATGTGATCTCCGGAGAGGGGTTAGTGACAAACCTGGACTTAACTGAACATCAGTTCAGATCAGTTCAGTCGCTCAGTTGTGTCCAACGCTTTGCAGCCCCATGAATCACAGCACGCCAGGCCTCCCTGTCCATCACCAACTCCCAGAGTTTACTCAAACCCATGTCCATCGAGTCGCTGATGCCATCCAGCCATCTCATCCTCTGTCGTGCCCTTCTCCTCCTGCACCCAAACCCTCCCAGCAATCAGAGTCTTTTCCAATGAGTCAAGTCTTCGCATGAGGTGGTCAAAGTATTGGAGTTTCAGCTTCAGCATCATTCCTTCCAATGAACAACCAAGGCTGATCGCCTTCAGAATGGACTGGTTGGACCTTCTTGCAGTCCAAGGGACTCTCAAGAGTCTTCTCCAACACCACAGTTCAAAAGCGTCAATTCTTCGGCGCTCAGCTTTCTTCACAGTCCAACTCTCACATAGGAGTTGCTAAATAAATGCTTTTGAAGAAATGCCAAAGTGAATTTGTTTCTCTATTAGAGGCATTTCTTGGGAAGATCTTTAGAAAGTCTAAGGACACTCAAGATAAAGCCAGCTATTTCCTCAGAAGGGAGCCCTGATGACCACCAGCAGCAGAACTGCATTGCTTAGACCTGTCTCCTGGGTCATCCAACAATGATGGGCTATCAGCTCGCATGTGCTCTGATCTCCTTGACTCCTTAGCTACACACTACATAGTATTTCTTGGTTACCCACAGAATAGAATTGAAATTATCCTATTGGTTAAAGTCATAGGGGAAAGAAATGTTCCTTCAGAGGCTTGGGTACATTTTCTAGGTTATGAGTGTCTGTGTTTGATGGACACAAAAGTACTTCCAAGTTTCATCACTGCCTTCGAAGCTGTACCACAAACACACACACATATGATTCTCAAACTATACTGAATATTTTCTTTCTATCTCCTCTCTTTATTTCCTTTTTGCTAAGCAAGAATAACCTCTATTATATAATGCAAAATACTAATAAAAATTAGATAAGCATTTTTCTATACATTATTGGAATAGAATGTGTGGTCTAGAATAAGTGAGAGAAAAACAAAGATCAACTTTCAATGGTATAAAATATTAAAGGTAAATGTCTTTAATGACACTGTCAACCTACTTATATTTAACTTATATTGCCTGCAAGTTTTTAGGACTTTTTTTTCTTTTCATAGCCATAAAAATTGTTATTTCTATTTTCTTTGTTATAACCCCCACTATCATAGATTATCCCTAGTCAAAGGCAGCTCTTCTAGGTCTTAAATGACAAAAATAAATTTCTGTGTAAAAAAATATGTCCTAGTTTTATTTCATTAAAGTTGAATTATTTGATATGACAAAGACCACAAAGGAAGGTTAATTTTACATGAAAGCTTCTATAGCATTTATACCTTACAATAACTTGAAAACATATATTGTAGAAAACTAGACTGTGATTATGAGTATATTTCAGCATGTAAACTCTTTGACAGTCCAACAATACCACATGTATTATGTCAAAGTACTTTATAACTGAGAGAAAAGGATAATATGGTCAGGAGATTTTAGCCAGAAAATGTTAGAAGTTGCTACTTCTACAGATTAATAGTAATGTGTTTCTGAATCAGCACCATGGGATAAAGATTGCAGTTTCTGAAGAGAAGAAATCTAAAGTGCATTTATTGTACTACTGTGCAATGTCATGGATTTTTAAAACATTAGCCCATTCACTTACCAGGATGAACACTCAGTGTGATAAAGCAAGATAGAATTGCTTTTTCTCAGAACTGAATTGTCTCATGATAATGAAGTGAGCATGTGTACTGTGGGGAGGGCAATGCTGGTGAGTCTATGATATGCCTCTCAGTGGAGGAGAATCCTGGGTCTGGCTTGAAGTCATGTGGGAGGCTGTGAAGCAGGAGACAATGGTCACCCAGATGACAAAAATTGTATTTGCATCTCGATCTGAGGAAGGGGATGATCATGAACCAAATAAAGTGACCACTCTCTCCATGAACCCACAGATCCTCAAGGGTTCACCAGAAAAAGAAAAGTTCATCCTCTGTGTAAATATGAAAGGAGACAAATATGATTGTAAGCATATAAAATGCTAGAAATTTGTATAAATTTGGAGAAGAGTAAGGATATGATTTCAGTGGGGTGAGTAAAATGATTTCAGTGGGAAGAGTAAAATTCATCCATATTTCCAAGGGCAAAGAAAGACTCGAGCAAAAATCTGGTCTACTGTAGGAATGCTTATTCCTCCTAATACATATGACAAACTTTAAGCTTAGAAAAATTAAATTCCTTGCTTACAGTAAGTTTGCTAGTAACTGGGAGAACTTGAATTTGGGAGTTGATCATTACGATCCATAGGTCTTTTTCATGTTGAATATATGAAAATATAGGAGCTATATAAAATGTTTATGACATAAATATATGTGAATTTCTAATATAATCTGCATTGTTATTATAATGACACCATTAAATTTATCTGTTTGGAGTAGAGAAACTTCAGTTTTCATTGGTTAATTACGTATCCACACAAACACAGGTGCACATGATCATAAGCAGTTTGAGAAACAGTGTTTCAGTATGTCTTTCTTAATGACAAATTGCCAAAACAAAGCTAAAGATATATGTCTATACACACATGTGTGTTCTCAGTCACCTCAGTTGTGTCCCACTCTTTGCAACTGTATGGACTGTAGCCCGCCAGGGTCCTTTGTCCATGGGATTCTCCAGGCAAGAATAGTAGAGTGGATTGCCATGCCCACCTCCAGGGGATCCTCCCCACCCAGGAAAAGAACCAGGCTCTCCTGTGGCTCCTGCTTTGCCCGCAGATTCTTTACTGCTGAGCCACTGGTGAAGCCCCTATATACACATACATATACACAAATATATGCATATGATATGTGTATATATATTTCATATTTCTATACATTTTCTAAGACTTTTCCTCATACCTGAAATACTTTCATTCCAGATGTTAGTATAAANTAAGTTGCAGTTAAGACTCACTTTCCTCATCCACACAATGAAAGTAGTAATCTATACTTTCGAGACTCAAGATGAGAGTTCAATAAAAGTGTCCACCTAACAAAAGAGTAAATAAAAAGCTAAATACTTACTGTAAAATGACACATTTATAAATACAGATCATAACTATACACAGTTCTTTTTAGTGCTAACTTTAAGCACAAACCTATTCTAGAATTCGTTTAGTTAGGGTGAGCCTGGTTAGTAGGAGAGAAGCCTTTTAATGGAATTCTAGGGAGAAAGGGTATGTGATGGAAGAAATTCAGGATTTGTTAGGTAGTTTTACTTTGATTACAAAGAAAAAATGACTAACATTCACTTCTCAATTGAGAAGAACCATTGCTCAAAAGAGTGCATTCACTCTTCGGAAGGAGCTTCTGGTCTGGAATAAATCCTCCAATGGACAATCTCAGAACTCAAGACAAAGCCTGGTGATATAGAAAGGAACAGTATTAGTTCTTTGGATGAGTGCCATGAACAACTGGGGAATTCCCATCCTTCATGATCATTCCTCTAAACAAGGGTTTTCATTATAATCATTTGTGTCCATTGAGCATGATTATATTAAGTCCCCTACATACAAAGCTTCAAGTGCGAACTTTCAAAAGATGCAAACGTGTGTTCCCATGTCTCATTATGGTGTATGAATTCCTATAGGCTTTGCCATCCACTACAAACATCTTCCTAGCATATATTTTTACTTTCTATATATATACATTTAGATAGATAGATAGATATAGAAATATATATAGATATGTATCATGGACAGCAGAGCCTGGCGGTCTACAGTTTATGTGATTGCAAAGAGGTGGGCATGACTTAGAGACTGAGCACATGCTTGTAGATATGCATCTTTTCTCTAGTTGTATTAATTTTGTATTGCTGGTATAACAAATTACTATTAATCCAATGGTATAAAACAATGCAAGTTTATTTTCCTATAGTTCTGTAGCTTAGAAGCCCAACACTAGTCTCACTGGGCTATCAGCAAGGTCTTGGCAAGGTTGCATTACTCTCTAGAAGTCTGTTTCCTTGCCTTTTCCATTTTCTAGAGGTTTCCACATTCCTTGACCAGTAACCTCTTCTTCCTTCTTCAAATCCAGCAAGGTTTCATTCCTCTTACAGTCTTCCCACAGTTACAACTCCCTCTCAACACAGCCAGAAAAGGTTCTTTCCATTAAGAATTTATGTGCTTAGATAGGGCCTACCCAAATGATACAGCATCTCATGTTCCTTAATCACATTTGCAGTGTCCTTCTTGACCTGTATGGTAACATAATTTTAGGTTCTAGGAATTAGGACTTGGACATCTTTGGGGATAAAGGAGGTTTTAGTCTTCCTATCACAATCAGGAAGGAAAAGGTAACAGAATTCAGGAAAAAGAACAAAGTATCACTTACTTAATCACATAAGCTGGTTCACATGTGTGGTGTACATTATTATGTGCATGCATCCTCTACAAGTGTTTGTGCTTTTGTCTACTTTACTGTACACAATACTGTATTGAATACAGTAGTCGAGTACCTTTATTTCAAGCCCAGATGTCCAAAAGCAAAGGGTATATAACTGATTGTGTTATTTAGGTACTTAAGCTAACTTTGTTAGATATATGAGCAAATTGGACTTAAAAACATTCTTTTAGAATAGAGCTAGTTCATCTGTAGGGACTTACTGTACGTGTCTGCTTGATGACTTAAGATAATGAAAGATATTTAATTTCATAGTGTGTGATGGCAATTTTATTTCTTCATGGGAATTGTTAATGTTATATCAACAAAAACACCAAATTTATAGACAAGCATGTACTTCTTGAGTCAGAGAGTGTGACTCAAATAAGAAATGCTAGGAATAAATGAGTTAGGTTAAGCTATTGTATAAATTAGTCTGGCTTTGGTGAGAATAGAAGAGTCATGATAAATATTTTATAAAACATGTAACAATGAACTATGTAAACTATAATATATAAAATCAATATTTACTATGTAGTATAAATGTTTATATTAAACATAATTTAAAAATAGACCCATATTTATTATACAGTATACATTTAAAGAAACAGCAGTTAGAACCAGACATGGAACAATGAACTGGTTCAAAATTGGGAAAAGAGTACATCAAGGTTGTATGTTTTCACCCTGCTTATTTAACTTATATGCAGACTACATAATGAGAAATGCTGGGCTGGATGAAGCTCAAAATGGAATCAAGATTGCCAGGAGAAATATTAATAACCTCACACACCACCTTAATAGCAGAAAGCAAAGAGCAACTAAAAAACCTCTTGATGAAGATGAAAGAGGGGAGTGTAAAGGCTGGTTTAAAACTCAACATTCAAAACACTGAGATTATGGCATCTGGTCCCATCGCTTCATGGCAAATAGATGGGAAAAATGGAAACAGTGACACAGTTTATTTTCTTGGGCTTCAAAATCACTGTGGACAGTGACTGCAGCCATGAAATTAAAAAATGATTGCTCCTTGGAAGAAAAGCTACGACAAATTTAGACAGTATATTAAAAAGCACAGACATCACTTTGCTGACAAAGGTCTGTATAATCAAAGCTTTGGTTTTTCCAGTAGTTATATATGGGTGTGAGAGTTGGACCATAAAGAAGGCTGAATGCCAAAGAATTGATGCTTTCAAACTGTGGTGCTGGAAAAAGCTCTTGAGAGTCACTTTGATAGCAAGAAAATCAAACCAGTCAATCCTAAAGAAAATAAACCCTGAATAGTCATTGGAAGAACTGATGCTGAAACTGAAGCTCCAATACTTTGGTCACCTGCTATGAAGTGCTGACTCATTGGAAAGACCTCAATGTTGGGAAAGATTGAGGGCAGGAGGAGAAGTGGGCCACAGAGGATGAGATGGTTGGATGGCATCACCGACTCAATGGACATGAGTTTGAGTAAGCTCCAGGAGATCGTGACGGACAGGGAAGCCTGGTGTACTTCAGTCCATGGTGTGGCAAAGAGTCAGACATGCCTGAGAGACTGGACAGCAACAATAGTACATTAAAACGTAATATTGAAACCCAGAGGCCATTTTTTTTTTAATTCCAAGCAAAAACATGCCAAAGCATTTTCTGAAATCTAAGCCTGGTAACAATTAGCATGTAAATAGCAATGTAACTGTACCTGTCTTCTAAGGAATACCGTTATGGGTTTTCTTTTGTTATTGTTTTCCTTCTAGTTGTGTTACTGCTAAATTCTTACAGCTTGGGAGGAAAGATTGAGAATGTTCTCAGGAATCTGACTCAAGGTGATAATATTGAAGAGAAGAGAGTCTTATTAAGCCCTAATTGTGCTATTTAGAGTTAATTAATTATATTGCAATAAATATAAAGCTTAAGATTAGTAAAGTTTTATGCCGTGAGCTATGTAAACATAGGGCAACATGGCCATAAAGTGTCTTTGGAGAGTTTTCTAACTGGTATATTCAGAGCTATTCTATATTCCCCTGAAATTTCTCAATCGAAGAGAATTATATATTCAAGTCTATAAGGAGTACACGGAAAAGAAACAAACCTTTCCTTTGAGCATAAGCAGACTCATTTATTTCAATGTAATGTCAGTGTGCAGTTTTGCAGAATACTGACACACATTTGTTTCAGGAGATATATTGGAAATTCACAGAAACTCAGAGAAAACTGCTCCTAGTTATTCATTACATCAACACCAAAAGATATAGGAAGTACAGAAGAATATAGAAAGGTATGATATTTGGTCCTAGGGCTATATATTTGAAATTTATGAAAAAGGCTAATACATCTCCTCTGAATATTGTTTACTAGTTTGCTTGTTTACTGGTCACATAGCAACTTATCATTTCACTAATAGAGACACCAGTCATATTACATTGTAGTTAATTTAATAATGTTTAATTTTCTCACTAGACTACTAAGATAAACACCTCAAAATTAAATATAATCTCAGTTCAATAGGTATTTTTTTTCAACCTGTGCATACTAAAGAGTGCATAATTTCAGTTGGATTGGGAAGAATAATTCAACACAAGGGAGGAGAAGACACTAAGGAAACAGAATCAGGGTCTGAACAATAATGCTCAACAAGAAGAATGAAAGCAAGATATTTCAAACTTGCTTCCTGTTTTTTTTGTTTCCTTATTTTGTTTTTAAATGCTTATATATATCATGCCATTAAATAGTTTTTGTCTTATAGAAATACAATATAAGCCACAAATCCATAATATATGGTATTACAGGGATACAATGCAAACCATATATATGTAGTACAGAATACTAAGTAGTGAAAGCAAGCTAAAATGTTTTGATGCTGAGGAAACAGTGAACTACTTCCCTTGGAAGATGAAAAAATTCTCATATATCAAAAAGAATATAAATGTTACTTAAAAGATAATTCAGACCTAATTTATTGATCTGAAAATTAGCAGAAACAGAATGAAGAAAGGCTTGGAGGAAGGTAAATGTGTATACAAAGGGATGGAGAAAATTGCCAAATATTCAGCCAAACATCTTGCTGTTTTCAAAGGGAAATATTTAACTTTATATTTAATTATAAACTTAAATAATATTCAGGAGGTCTACATAGCATCAAAGTGTGGTCATTAAAAACAAGTCATTTTGAATATGTGTTTGTGTAAAAATAAGTCATTTTGAATATGTGCATGTATATAACTAAATCTTTTGGTGGTGCACCTTAAACTAACACTGCACACCGAAAATATTTAAAAGCCATTTTTAAACACTCTGTGGTTTACTTATATACAATCAGCAAACAGATCTACAGGATATCCAGATTAGATATTTCTCTTGATCTAGAGAAAGAAGGGGCTTTCCGCTGGCTCAAAGGTAAAGAATCTGCTTGCAGTGCAGGAGCCGCGGAAGTTCCCCGGGTCAGGAAGATCCCCTGGAGGAGGGCATGTCAACCCACTCCAGTATACTTGCCTGGAGAATCCCAAGGACAGAGGGGCCTGGCAGGCTATATACAGTCCATAGGAGGCCCGCCTCATAGGGTCACAAAGAGACAGACACATCTGAAGCGCCTTAGCACATGCACGCAGAGAAACAAGAGTGAGCAAGACAACCAGATTTTTGTCTCTCTTTGTGGAATTTATATTCTAACAGGAAAGAAAGAGGATTTCTATTTATACCAGCCCCTCCATTATCTATTTGCCTGCTGATTTATGCATGCACGTGCATGTGTCTATGCTGCTGCTGCTGCTAGTATCCGACTCTATGAGACCCCATAGACGGCAGCCCACTAGGCTCCTCTGTCTCTGGGATTCTCCAGGCAAGAATACTGGAGTGGGTTGCCATTTCCTGGGATCGAACCTGGGTCTTCTGCACTGCAGGCAGATTCTTTACCAACTGAGCTATGAGGGAAGCCGCCCAGTGCATGAAAGTGAAAAGCAAAAGTGAAGTCACTCAATCGTGCCCGACTCTTAGCGACCCCATGGACTGCAGCCTACCAGGCTCCTCCGTCCATGGGATTTTCCAGGCAAGAGTACTGGAGTGGGGTGCCATTGCCTTCTCCGGCATGTGTCTATACCTACTCAGAAAAGAAAATAAGTAGGCAATGTGAATTCAAATATTAATAAAATATCCTTAAAAATAAAACCCAGGACTATTTACAATAGCCAAGACATGGAAGCAACCTGTATATTCATTGACAGAGAATGGATAAGGAAGATGTTGCACACATATTCAATGATGCGAAAAGCTGACTCACTGGAAAACACACTGATGTTGGGAAAGACTGAAGGCAAAAGGAAAAGAAAATGGCAGAGGCTGAGATGGTTAGATAACATCACCAACTCAATGGGAATGAATTTTAGCAAACTCCAGGAGACAGTGGAGGACAGGGAAGCCTGGCATGCTGCAGTCCATGAAGTCACAGTCAGATATGATTTAGTGACTTAACAACAACAAAATAATGAAGTAATTCCATTTGCAGCAACATGGGTGGACCTAGAGATTGTCATATTGAGTAAAGCAGGTCAGACAAAGAGAAATATTGCATGTTATCCCTTATATCAGAATCTGAAAAGAAATTATACAAGTGAACTTACCTACAAAACAGAAACAGACCCACAGACGTAG
Organism: Redunca redunca; assembly: GCA_006410935.1. Taxonomy (NCBI): domain Eukaryota; kingdom Metazoa; phylum Chordata; class Mammalia; order Artiodactyla; family Bovidae; genus Redunca; species Redunca redunca. The sequence goes on along the minus strand of SJYQ01000253.1, from coordinate 9,666 downwards.
AGAACAAAGGATAGAGAGTTTGGGGTGGACATGTACACACTGCTAAATTTAAAATGGATAACCAACAAGGACATATTATATAGCACAGGGAAGACTGCTCAATGTTATGTGGCAGCCTAGAGGGGAGGGGAGTTGGGAGAGAATGGATACATGCATAAGTATGGCTGAGTTCCTTTGCCTTCCACCTGAAACTATGGTAACATTGTTTATCAGCTATGCTGCTGCTGCTGCTAAGTCCCTTCAGTCGTGTCCGACTCTGTGTGACCCCATAGACGGCAGCCCACCAGGCTCCTCTGTCCCTGGGGTTCTCCAGGCAAGAACATTGGAGTGGGTTGCCATTTCCTTCTCCAATGCATGAAAGTGAAAAGTGAAAGTGAAGTTGCTCAGTCCTGTCTGACTCTTAGCAACCCCATGGACTGCAGCTTACCAGGCTCCTCTGCCCATGGGGTTTTCCAGGAAAGAGTACTGGAGTGGTTTGCCATTGCCTTATTCCAGTATAAAACAAAAAATTAAAATAATAAAATGGAATAAAATCCAGGTGGATGCATAGAAAGTTTGGATAAGAGTTAAAGACTGAAGATATAAATGCATCTCGAGACTTGAATTATGAACAGAAATGAGGCTTTGGAAGACCTGACAGGAGAGGACTTAGGCAGGGTAATCAAGAAACCTAGGCCCTGGGGCCAGGAGGAGCTCTGTGTCCTGATAGAAGGGAAAAATAGGCCATGTGGACTCAAGCAGAGTACAGATGAGATGAGGGCCGAGATGGATGGAGAAGCCTGATGTACCATCCTGGTAGACTGTTTAGTGAAGTTTGGAATTCACCCTAGACACTATTGAGAATTCATTGACTGGCTTGTGGAATAAACACTATTTTCTCACTAAATATATTTCGATCCATTTAGAATTATTTTTCTAACAAGTCCTAAAAACAATGATTGGGGAGCAATTACTTATAATGTTAAGTCTTTCAAGTGAAGTTAACCTTAACTGCTGCATTACACTCATCTGCCTGGAACGCTGCCCTCCCAGCCCCATCATCAATCTAACTGCTATTCTGTTACCTGTTATTTATTACTCAGTATCCTCTTAGAGATTATGTCTCTGCAAGACTACATATCTTTTAACATATTTATCTCAATTTTAATTACTTAATTTCTAGCTTAATAATTTAAGGTTTCCACCCCCAATAGGAAAGCTCCAGAAAAGCAGAAATTGTGTGTTACTTTCACAGACTCTTCTCCATCTTAGGACCTTGAAGACAGTGCAATGTCAATAAATATTTATTGAGTGAAAAGCAATTCTCTTTCCTGTCTCTCCTAATTTTTTCCAGTCCTCTGTATGGGAGCTCCTGCTGTCTTTTTCTATCGCCTTTACCTCTTCTTTTTTCTGTCAACTACCAGTCAAGTGTTAGGGAGCAGGGGGTTTTTAGCCTACTTTTAGTCACCTATTAAATTCAAAATCCTGGGCAATCATTCATACCCTTAACTTACTTGCATAAATCATTTTCATAAAAGGTATGTTTAGAGTGTTTGTATGTGCTCACTTGCTCATGTATAGGCTCATGTCTGACTCTTGGCGACCCCATGGACTATAGCGCACCAGGCTCCACTGTCCATAGGATTTTTCAATCCAGAATACTGAAGAGGGTTGTCATTTCCTCCTCCAGGGGATTTTCCTGACCCAGGATCAAACCTGTGTCTGTATTTAGAGAACGCATCAGACAAATTAAGATCTGAAGGAGGAGACAGATACTAATGAATCCCACAAAATTCACAATCCCATAAAAATTTACATAAATAAATCCCAATCAAAAAATGGGCCAAAGACCTAAATAGACATTTCTCCAAAGAAGACATACGGATGGCTAACAAACACATGAAAAGATGCTCAACATCACTCATTATCAGAGAAATGCAAATCANAAAAAAAAAAAAAAAATTTACAATCCCATAAAATTCCCTGACCTCCAGTCCATGTTAGTTACTCTACCACAGACACTGCCCTGAGCTGCTCCACTTCTGAAATTGTACATCCAATCCCAATACCCAGACCGTAAACCTGAGCCCTCCACCATTTTTATTCTTCTGGTCCTGCTCAGCCAATACATTGAGACATCTAGCTCTCGGCTTTGGCTTTTACTCTAAAAGACAGCTTTGCTCCTGGGTTTATTCCCTAGTTTTCCACTTGATAGCCCCTGGAACTTCTCTGTTTCCTTAAGTTTTATCTCCTTCAACTCTGCTTTAGCCACACATGCTTGATAAATCTTAATCTGTAATATATTTATGTATATTCTTCTCTAATTCTATGAGAGCAGTTGAACTTTGCTAGAGACAATCCTCTAAAGGCTTTAATTAGTGGCTTTGCAAACTTGTGGTTTCCTATCTCCATTGGGAACAATGTTCAATGGACATGCTATGTGCCCCTTGTCAGGTCTCTCTCATTTCCACTCTCTCCAGGAATCTTTCTTAACATTGTTTCTTTGTCTCTTAGCAGATGATATTGCTTTGCCTTTTTGGAACATTTGGTCTGTCAAAAGTAAAAGCCTTAACATACTGCCCAGGTGCCAGCACATTCACTCAGAACCACAAACTGTCACTTCCCCTACATTTTGACCCTACAGGAATGAGTGGGAACTTCTCACTTCCTATTACCATTCTTATGATTTACACAAATGCTAATTTACAAACCTCAGAAATGTTTTTTCTGCTCTTGAACATTTCTCCTTGATTCATCGCACTTTGTATCATGAGATTAATCTTAGGAAAATATATGTCATTGGATGCCTTCCATGTACAAAAGCTTTCAGATATTTCTTCAAGACTTTAGTAACTTTCTCAATCCTCTCGTCTGTTTACTTAAAACTCTGTGACCTAAATTCCTGGTAGTCCAGGTGGTTAAGAATCTGCTTGCAATGCAGGAGACCCTGGTTTGATTCCTGGGTCAGGAAGATCCCCTGGAGAAGCGATAGGCTACCCACTCCAGTATTCTTGGGCTTCCTTGATGGCTCAGCTGGTAAAGAATCTGCCTGCAATGCAGGAGACTGGATTTCAATCCCTGGGTTGGGAAGATCCCCTAGAGAAGGAAATGGCTACCCACTCCAGTATTCTGGCTTGGAGAATTCCATGGACTGTATAGTCTGTGGGGTTGCAAAGAGTCAAATACAACTGAGCAACTTTCACTTCACTTCAACCTAACTTTATGTTAACTATCTAATGATGTTTTCTACATCTTTAACCTCAGTTCCGTTCAGTTCAGTCACTCATTCTTGTCCGACTCTTTGCGAACCCATGGACTGTAGCACACCAGACCTCCTTGTCCCTCACCAGCTCTCGGAGTTTACTCAAACTCATGTCCATTAAGTTGGTGATGCCATCCAACCATCTCATCTTCTCTCATCCCCTTCTCCTCCCACCTTCAATCTTTCCCAACATCAGGGTTTTTCCAACGAGTCAGTTCTTCACACCAGATGGCCAAACTCCCAATTCATAGGGTCTTTGTTTTTTTCCCAAATACTTTGTATTTTTTAATGCAAAATTATACTTCTTCAGTTTTCAAAACTTGGGAAATAAATTTCAATGAAGAAGTCAGCTATGTTAAGTGAAGTGAAAATGTTAGTTTCTCAGTTTTGTCTAACTCTTTGCTAGCTCATAAGTTGGAACCCATCAGATTCCTCTGTCCATGGGATTTCCCAGGCAAGAATATTGGAGTGGGTTGCCATTTCCTTCCCCAGAGGATCTTCCAAACTCAAGGATGGAAACTGGGTCTCCCACATTGCAAGCAGATTCTTTATGGTCTAAGCAACCAAGCAAGATAGCCACTAGCTATTTTAAAGGCATAGATTAACTGTCTGGAATAAAACAATAAAAGAGGTGGAGTGTTCCTTACCATTACTAGACTCACAGCCCATTTGAAGGAGCAGATACTTATATACCATCAATTAAATGTTATTATATACAATTGTGAGGACCATGGACCATGTAGAAGGAAATGGTACCCAGACTGAGGAGTTAAATGGGATGCTAAAGAAGGTTTTGTAGATGAAATACCAATTACATTAAGAGCTATGGGATGAGAAGGATATCTTAAACAAAAGAGAGATAGCAGTGAGGAAGCAACAATGTAGGTAATGCTATTCTGAGATGTTAGTGAGTATGTATAGAATATAAAATCTAGTTTGGTGAAGTGCAGACCGGGAGGTGGAGTTGTGGTGACAGATGAGGTTGAACAAGTAATTTGCGTATTGTCACCATGTTAAGAAGCCTATAAATTATGAAGAAATCATGGGGAGATTTGAAGAATTAAGAAATAATAGGGTTAGATTTGACTTTTTATATCAGTCAGTCTCTACACTGGCTTCAGGGAAGAGAGAAAGTCCAGGGGTGTAAAATGCAGCCAGAAACTGAATTAAGAGGAATTCATGTAAAAAGTAATAGCAGCATAAATCAGAGTAGAGGCAATGGGCCTCTAAAATACTCTACTCTGTGGATATATACAAATTATCTTAACCATTCCCCTAGTTTTGTGCATTTATATTCTGCCTGGTGAATCTCTAAGAAGTGAATAAAGTGTAAAACATTTCTTACATGTATTTGCCTTCATTTTTTTTTCCCAAAGAACATCTCACAACGCTATATTTATGTGGCTCACACCACAAGAAATGCTGACAGAGTATTGTTTAGCAATGAATAAATGCTCAGCCACAAACCCAGATTACAAGTTCTTACTGTAAGCCCAAGAGACCTTGATGGATATTATACATATTACTACCAAAAATCACAGTATATTTCTGAAAAATACATCTAAGTTAATATCACAACCAAATATGCTTAAGGATTATTTCTTCATTCAGTGTATCATGTGTTATACTTACAAACATTTGTGTTGCTAAGAAATCTTCCATTTTACTGGTTCTGCTAGAGTATATTCTTTTCTTGTAAGAAATGCTAAATGATAGTTGGATGGCATTGCTCAAATTAGAATTATTCTCATTGATTCTCATTCAAGTATGGTACCAAAAATTCAGCACAACCAATTTTAGAAAAAAAAATTCAGTTAGTGTTATATTTTTCATGGGTAGAGGTTGACTCTTCCTTCTGGACTCTTATTAGAGAAGCAGGTGAAGGATTTAGTGGGTAAACTTCAATTCATCTCAAGCAGTCTCTGAAAGTTGCTTTCTCACTTTAATTCTCTGATGATAAATGTGGTATAATAATAGTTGACAGCAAGATGGAAAGAAAATATATAAATACATAGAATAAACTACTCACAGACAATCTGATCAATGCATGTGTCTCTGGCTAAGAAATCATTTCTCTCTTGATGCAAATTTAGTTCATTCTATCCCACTGAAAAGTAATCTAACATCATTAGTCTTTCCTCACCTGGTAAAACTGACACAGCATATGCAACAGAATTGAATTTTCTTCTTTAGGAGGAACTGTAATACAGAAACCATATTACCTCTCAAAGGGAATGAATTCTTTATGCAAATACTTCCCATTTGATAAATACTGTAGAGAACATTTTGAATAATTCACTTGATTATGGATAGAAATGTGTCTTTGATAAATTTATAAAATATATTATATTTTTAAGTAGTGGCATTTCACCTTTGCTTTCAACTGGTTCTCAAATGTCATAATCCCTAAATGCACATAAAGCTTATTTTCTGAAAATCCCTACTCCTCATCTGTAACAAAGCAGTCTCTTGCTTTTCTGTCAATTATCACTTCAACATTCTTATTTTAATGAAAATATAATCCCATATATTGTTATATTGTTATAGGTATATAAGAGAACAATAAAAAGCAGCTGGGAAATGGATGGTTCTGTTTAGGGATAAATAAATGATCTTGTTAAATGTAAGCAGTGAATAATGATTTATTCAACTTCATGACACAGTTTATGTCAGAAGATAGAAGACCTTGGATTGTAGACTGATTTTTACTCCATGTGATACCAGATCGGGTTTGTTTTATCAAGAAGTTGCACCATCAAACCTGCACAGGAGGATGAACATTTGTATTCAGGTGATGGAGGGAGTCAACACAGATAAACTGAAGATGCAGGAGAACAAGTTAGAGGATGTTACAATAGTTACAAACAGAAATAAGAATTGTTGAGAGACTGAATGGATGCGAGAGGCAGGTAGTGGCAGCTGAGTGGGCAGACTGGATGTGATACAAGCAAACCAAAGAGGATGTGGAAAAATTCAGCCCAGATACATGGGATGAGAGAACATTTTCTGGTCCTTGATTTTAATGAGGAGTCATTTTCCTCATTCTCTCTCACTTTTACCTCTCTGGTCTTGACGTGTGAGGTCTTTACCTTGTTTGTGAATTTATCAAGTGTAACTCAACAACCTCCTCACAGCACCATTCACATTACAGAGAAAGCCTGCCCTCCCACTCCTGCAGGAGCGTGGATTCTGCCAGTATGGGGCTGGCTCATTCTGTGGTGAGGATTTTTAAGACCTTGGGCTCACAAACATACAGCCACGTCTTTCACCCTTGATTTTATCAGTGGTAGGAAAAAAAAACCCTCTTTTTTTTTTTTTTTAATTGTTGAAATTTTTTATGACTCAAGTCAGGAAAGGGAGTCCTATCTGGGTGGACCCACTGAAGACCCCAAGAGTAATATCAACTTTTACATTTCTGTAGGGCATCTTGATAGTGAACAAAGTACTTCATACTGTCTTGCAGAAATAGACCACTTCACTCTAAATCCTGAAATACCTTTAAAGTTATGTGGAATCCTGGGGGCACTCAATGAGTCACTGACCCATGCTATGAAGAGAAGCAACATGCATTTGGGGTTCATTCTGACAGCAGTATGTGGTGGCAACCAGGATTCAGAGTTATTCACCAGCGTTGGAGTCATGTGACCAGAACAAATCCCATCCCTGACTCTTACTAAGAGTGTGGCTACAGATAAGCCATTAAGGCAGCCATTAGATCCCCAACCCCTGGGATCTAATGACTGATGATCTGAAGTGGAACTGATGTAATAATAATAGAAAGAACGTGCACAATAAATGTAATGCATTTGAATCACTCCAAAATAATGCCCCCACTGGTCTGTGGAAAAATTGTCTTCTATGAAATTTGTCCCCAGTACCACAAATTTGGGGACCACTGATTTAAGACAAGTGAAGCTCAGTTTATCCATCTTTTGGCTTACAGGTTGCTGTGAGGGTTAAATGGCGTAAGTGCAGCAATCCAAGCATAAAAATTAAATTAAAGAGAATGATTAATAATGAGTAGAAGGTGTCATGCTTAATGTTGGAGCAAGTTTAGGAAGCTTTTGAAATAATTAAGAGTGACGATATTTTAAAAGTTTTAGCAAGGGTGAATAGCAAGTTCAGTTTCAGTGGTGCTATGTTTGTAATATTAGTGAAATTGCTCAGAAAATATTTCCAGTACCAGTAATAATGGTCATACTAATGATAGTTGCAATAAAGTCAGCAAAATTAAAAAAAAGGAAAAGATTTCCATCAATGAGACAAAGGGTAAATGATGTAATTTCACAGGAACCACAGATATCCAGATATGATGGGAATAAAATCTTTTGATTTACATAAGTGAACCAAGGAAAAGAGCATAAAATGAGATAAGAATTAACATTGTTCCCTGGAGAAGACATATTTAGCATGTGAGAAGCAAGAAAGAGAAGTCAGAAACAATAGCAACAAACAGCTAAGAAGAGAACCACAGAACAACATATTCAAGCAAAACAAGATGAGCGAGTGTCGATATAATAAGGTGATTGGTGATACAAATGAACTTATATACAAAACAGAAACAGAATCGTAGACATAGAAAATAAATTTATCATTACCAAAGGGGAAAGCTAGGGAAGAGGTATAAATTAAGACTTTGGAATTAGTATATATACACTATTCACACTACTATATATAAAATAGATAATCTATGATGACCAACTGTAGAGTACATGGAACTACATTTAAATTTTGTAATAACTTATAAAGGAAAATAGTCTAAAATATACATATATAATGTAAATAACTGAATTATGTTGGTGTACACTTGAAACTAACACATTTATAAATCAACTATACTTCAATTATAAAAAAAGGTGGACAATAGCTTTTAAATTTCTTAGCAAGAGCTATCATGGTAAGCACTGTGAAGGTTTAGTATCCTTCATAGAATTTAAAGTTAATTGTTTTTATAAAGATTATCAGGCAATTTGTAAGACAGCTACAAAATTATTTGGTGAAAACATAGGTTAAAGAATAACAACACTGTAAATTATGTATGAAAGTAAATAAAAGCATGCATTCAATGATATGTACAAAAGCACATTTTTTTCTTCATTCACTAATCTAATGATAACCTCAATAAATCATTTTAAAGCATATTTTATGATAATATATAAGGCTGTCAAGAACCTTGATAAGACACAGAATTAATGAAAGATTGCCTAATTATTGCAATGTTGCAATACCATAATTTGTTTTCTTGAGAAGCTATTTCCATTGTCTTTCAAGTATTATGAATCCATTTTGTTCTAATTTAAATCACAAGTGGAAAAAAGTGTCTTTTGACCTATAAGAATGCACTTTCTCTCTAGTTGCTATACTAAATTGAAACTTAACATCTCCAAACAGTAGTTTTTAAACTCAAGTTCTTTTGCTGCTATTGACTGAAACCCATTGAACATGAATAGGAAAATTTTCCCAAGAACAGTTGATGGACCCTTACTTTTAACTATAGCACGTCTCTCTCTTCTAGCCCACCATGTGAAAGAGACTTTCTCCCACAATATATAATTCAGAGAAAATAATTTAGTTAAAAAAAGAGCATGAGCTGCTCACTAGGGCAAATTATTTTGGGTATTCTAAATACTTTCAAAAATGCTGGCTATTGGAATAAAGGTGTCCTTCTAATTCATACAGAACCTAAAGAAGTTTATGGAGTTAAGATTAATTTATCCCCAGAAGGATGGTTCCTTTTTAAAAATTACATCCTGGACCTTTTCAAGTTCCAAATGTAATATGACTCCAATATTCCCAACACTATTTTCTCCAGGATGTGAGGTAATTTTTGTGGATTTTCTTTTTGAAAATTTACCAGAACAGTTCATTAAAAAAAAATAAACACAAAAAATCCTGCCTCCTTCTTAAAACTCATTCGTCTCTGCATCTGTGACACATGACTTTTCTGATTTTTCTCTTCTCTCTCCAGACCTAGATTTTATAGCTGCTATTCCATTTGGATGTTACATAGTGTTCAAAACTGAACACTTGATATATTTTAATTTCAGTAAAAGATATCACATTCTTATTTGCACATAAGAGAACTTATGGAGTTTTACTTATTTTCTCCCCTTCTTATTTTTACCTAGAATCAGATTTCTGTCATCTCTGATCTCTATATGCAGTGTCAATATCTACTTCAAATCTCCATAATCTCTTACTTTGTCTTCAACAGACTTTAACCAACCTCTTCTGCAACCTAATATTAGAGTGATCTTTCTTTAAAAAAAGAAAATAAAATTCAATTTTCTCACTGAAAATATTTTAGTCTTTGCTGATTGCACTTAGGATAATATTTTAAATTATTTCCCTGATCTATCAGGCTCTTTATGACTTTGTCCTTGCTAATTTCTACAACTTTAATGCAAACTTCTTAGCTCATTTCA
>SJYQ01000252.1:1067525-1117466 GCA_006410935.1 Redunca redunca | reverse complement strand
ACTCCTTGGAAGAAAAGTTATGAGCAACCTAGACAGCATATTCAAAAGCAGAGACAGTACTTTGCTGACTAAAGTCCATCTAGTCAAGGCTATGGTTTTTCCTGTGGTCATGTATGGATGTGAGAGTTGGACTGTGAAGAAGGCTGAGTGCCGAAAGATTGATGCTTTTGAACTGTGGTGTTGGAGAAGACTCTTGAGAGTCCCTTGGACTGCAAGGAGATCCAACCAGTCCATTCTGAAGGAGATCAGNAGATCCAACCAGTCCATTCTGAAGGAGATCAGCCCTGGGATTTCTTTGGAAGGAATGATGCTAAAGCTGAAACTCCAGTACTTTGGCCACCTCATGCGAAGAGTTGACTCACTGGAAAAGACTTTGACGCTGGGAGGGATTGGGGGCAGGAGAAAAAGGGGACGACAGAGGATGAGATAGCTGGATGGCATCACTGATTCGATGGACGCGAGTCTCAGTGAACTCTAGGAGTTGGTGATGGACAGGGAGGCCTGGTGTGCTGTGATTCATGGGGTCGCAAAGAGTTGGACATGACTGAGTGACTGAACTGAACTGAACTGAACTGAATTATGATAAAGAAAGCAACATATACCTATAGGAAATTAATTATTCAAGATATGGTATTGGTAGAATAAATGTATGAGGATGATGAGGTAAGGTTTTTTCCTTATATAGTCCATTAGTATGTATTCCGGAGAAGGCAATGGCACCCCACTCCAGTACTCTTGCCTGGAAAATCCCATGGACAGAGGAGCCTCGTGGGCTGCAGTCCATGGGGTCGCTGAGTGTCGGACATGACTGAGCGACTTCACTTTCACTTTTCAGTCTCATGCACCAGAGAAGGAAATGGCAACCCACTCCAGTGTTCTTGCTTGGAGAATCCGTCTCTGGGGTCGCACAGAGTCGGACATGACTGAAGCGACTTAGCACTAGTATGTATTCCATATATTTAAAGAACTGGTAGCAATAAAGATATTCTGCAAAGAACCCTACTAAAAGGGGTTTCCCTGATGACTCAATTGGTAAAACATCCGCTTGCAATGCAAGAGACTGCCTGCAGTGCAGGAGACCCTGGTTTGATCCCTGGGAAGTCTGGGGCTATAATCCATGGTGTCGCAAGAATTGGATACAACTTAGTGACTAAACCACCACCACCAAACATACCCAACCTGTGCATGTTCATGCGTGCACATTTTGGAAGAATGATTTTTCTGAATACAAATCAGTCAAAAGACATCTAAAACATGTACATTAGTAAAAACGTAAAATGCAAGATAAATATTCTAGCTTTTTGAAGAATGTACAACCAGGAAACATCCTTTTTATATGTATATGTAGATTATTAATATATATATATCACAATTTCAGTGATACACAATTGTCAATGAAAAGAGATTTAGGGGGATGAGAGTGGGATCAGGAAAAGGTCAAGGTGGGTTTCTGCTTAATTTTTGTTTTTCAGTGTTTTACAAGGAGGAGAATCAATTTTGTTTGTGTAATTAAAATTAATTAGTTTTAAAGATAAAAATTAAATCCATGGATAACTTCATACAAAAATCATTGTATTATATGCACCTTATGCAATTTAAAAAGCCAAGCAAAAATTTATGAATCAAATGAAAAACTGAGATATTATTGCAATATATATTTTCACATTGAAAATGTCATTAAGAAACTTTAAAAAAAATGCTTCAATATAGAAGTGGCCACTTGATATGAACAATTGACAGAGGCCAGAAAATGCATTGAAAAGATCAATTCTGCAAGTAATCAGGGATGCAAATGAAAGTAATATTGATTTTTCACTCACCACATTGAAATAGATTTTTTAAATGTATTTCAATACTAGAGAGAATGAATTTTATGAGACGTCTTATAAACTCCTAATGTGAGTGTGATTTTGGGTAAGTTTACTATGAAACAGTTTATGGTTTTTTTGTTTGTTTGTTTGTTTTTTAATTTATCAAAATCCTTAACGGAAATTTACCCTTTGCTCCAACAGTATTACTTTTCAGTTCAGTTCAGTTCAGTCGCTCAGTCATGTCTGACTCTTTGAGACCCCCATGGACTACAGCACGCCAGGCCTCCCTGTCCATCACCAACTCTGGAGTTTACTCAAACTCATGTCCATTGAGTCAGTGATGCCATCCAACTATCTCATCTTCTGTTGTCCCTGTCTCCTCCCTCCTTCAATCTTTCCGAGGATCAGGGTCTTTCAAATAAGTATTACTTTCAGTTATCTATTAAATTTTTAAGAGAGAGAGCAACAGGCAAGTGTTTGTACAAAGTGATTATTGCATCAAAATTTATCATAGTATAAAAAAATGAGAGCAATTCAAGTTCCAAACAATAGAGGACTTTAAAATGCAGAATATCTGCATGAGGGCCTGATAGGCACTAATTAAAAATCATGTCGTAGAAGACTATGCTTCATCATCATAATAAGTGAGAAAGTAGAATACAAAACTGTTAATCAGTTTTTGTTTTAGGCTCCTCTGTCTATGGAATTCTCTATCAAGAATACTGGAGTGGGTGGTCATTCCCTTTTCCAGGGGATCTTCCCAACCCAGGGATCAAATCCAAGCCTTCCACATTGCAGGCAGATTCTTTACTGTCTGAGCCACCAGGGAAGCTCTTTACTTAATAGGCATACATTGAATGCTCATCAAAATCCTTGCACAAAATAGCATCAAGTAATCAAAGTGCACATGTGTGCCCAAGTATGTGTAGACATGGAGATAAAGCAGTATATATTTTGGTTATTTATATGTAATTATATATAATTGATTTAAAGTTATTTATTTTCTTCATTAAACTCTTCTGCACTTAAAAGTTTTTCTTTTTAGTGAGCATTCACTGTTTTCACCGTCAGAAAAAGAAAACAAGCATTAAAAATAAACAAAGCCCACATGCCTTTCCTCAGTGAGTTTTTGCGCTTTTGCTGACAGCCCTGCACCCACTAAACATTCAAACAGGCAATTCTGACAGATCCTAGAGGCGTTTAACAGGCATTTTCATGAGCATTTAATGACCAAATATTTACAAATTCTCACGACACCTCTGTGAAATAGGTAGAGGAAGCGCATCATTCCCTCAAAAAGCAAGTTGTGTTTGAAGTTCCTCCTTCACTTGTCTTGTCAAGACTGTCCGATCTCCCCCATACTACAAATGGCGATAGTTGTGATATCGCCATTACAGTTCCTAGCAATAAAAATAGTAAAATGCCACAGTAACCAGAAATAACTTGACCCGAAGGGGAAACTGATGCCTGCTTTGGTCACCTATGTCCTTGGTAAGGTCAACAATGTCCCCACAGGTTCCCCAAATCCATCTCCCTGGATTCACTGGTACAGGGCACCACATCCTTTCACTCATTGTTGAAGCAAATGGACGTTAAACACCTACTTTCACAGTTGCTGGTGACAGCAGTGGAAAACAACAGAACCTAAGCTGATGACTTCAGGAAGCTCACAATCTAGTGTAGCTGAACCTGGCATTCCCCCTCCCTCTCCTCTTCCCAGGCCTCCCAAAACCTCATAGAGTGGTTTCTTAGCTTTTTTCAAGTTTCAGAACAATCTAGATATGAAATAGGACTATAGTGAATACGCACATATCTTTTGCTGAAAATTAAAGCCACTCCTAACCGGTCCTGTCATAGACTATCCCAACCTCATCTGTGGTCTGGCATTACTTTCGGAGACTATATGCTGCCAATCAAACACTAAATCTGATGCAATAGAACAGTGCTGGTGAATATGGTAGCCACTAGCTATTTAAATTCAAATTACAATTAATTCAGAAGTTCTGTTCCCAAATTAGCCACCATTCAAAGAATCAATTACCACATGGATGGGGCCATTGTATTGGGGAGGACAAACACAGAAACATCATTGTGAAAGGTCTGTTGGGTGGCACTGCTCAATAGTTGTACTTGGATTTGCATTATTTGTTTGTTAAATAGAAACTTTCCACAACCCCCACCTGTGCTTCTGAATCCTGTTGCCTAGTCTGTTTTCTCAGATCTAGGCTCTTCCCTAAATACCCCAGACTTCGTCACGGTAATGAAATACTCAGGTGAACACTACGAAGTGACTATGTTTATGAGACACTCAGTCCACATTTTCACTATGTTCTTCCCACCTTGCATTTTAAATGGGCACCAACTTTTGAACTGTGGCTGAGTCTGCCATGCACAAATCTTTAAGGCAGTTTGGACCACTCTCTACTTTAGAAAGTGAGTGAGTGTGTGTATGTGTCTGACTCTTGTGACCTCATGGAATGTAGCCCACCAGGTTCCTCTGTCCAAGGAATTTTCCAGGCAAGAATACTGGGGTGAGTTGCCATATTTCCTACCCCAGCAGATAGATCTTCCCAATCCAGGGACTGAATCCACGTCTCTTGCATTTTCTGCATTGGCAGGTGAATTCTCTACCTCTGCACCACCTGGGAAGCATTTCAGAATTTAATTCCACTTAATAGTAACCTATTCATCTTCCCATTATTCATGATCTCACTGTTGTTCCCAACCCTGCTCTCAGCCTCTCAGGATTGCCTCATCCCTGGACCTCACATTTATTTATAATATTCCTGGTTCCAATCACATCTCCCATCTGTCTGTAATTTATATTCTTTGTAGGAGAAACTTTCCTCTGGCTTCCTTCAAAGGTATACTTACCAATTAACATTGTCCTCAAGACTCCAGGCTTGTAGGTATAAACATTTATCCCCACAAATTACCTGAATTTAAATGAATTTCCTTGAACCTCAACTTGACTGCCACTTTTAGAATCCAAGTTCTTTGACCCAATCTTCTCCCACGGTCCTAGACTATATTGTGGGAAGACCTTTTTCAGGGCTCTCTCTCCCTCTCCTCTTCCAGTCCCAGGAACTGCCAGGATAATATGCCTTACATCTAAGTCTTAAATCATTCATCCAACAACATGAAAAGCTCCTATGTCTTGAGCACAGCACTACAACAAGAGAATATCCCGAGAGGAATGAAACCTTTCCTTAAGGAGATCACTATGTAATTATGACATGAAATTCTTTGACATGGAAAGAAGCCTTCCTTTCTGCTGTAAAAGATCATGTTCAGAATATAAGTAAAGCTTAGAAGAAGCAAATCACTGATCACAAATTTACTTCTGTCATTAATAAAAAGACTGGTTCAGAAGTGAGAAGAGGGAGGCCATTAAACAAAAAGATGGAAATAACAAAACCTTTGCAAAGTTAGTTATCTGTCAGATTCTGGTTTTCATATATTTATGCTTTTTAAAAATATATAAAAATTATGACTGAGGAAAAGAATATTTGCAGGGTTCCTTGGTGGTCCAGGGGTTGAGAGTCCACCTGCCAATGCAGACATCACGGGTTTGATCACTGGTCCAGAAAGATCCCACTTGCCACAGAGCCACTAAGCCTGTGCGCCACAGATACTGACGCCCACGCACCTAAAGCCTGTGCTCCACGTGAAAAGCCACTGTGATGAGAAGCCTGTGCGCCGCAATGAAGAGTAGTCCCTACTCACTCAAACTAGGAAAAACCCAGATGCAGAATGAAGGCCCAGCACAAACAAAAGTAAATAAATAAAATTGTAAAGGAATATTTGCAAATTTTCTTAATTCCTGAGTAGTCTGGATTGCTCTGATCAATTAGAAGCATTTCAACTTTAGATTCATCTTGACCATTTCCTTGAATCCCTGCAAGTATTGGTCTCAGTATAGATATTCCTCCTTATTCAAGGCACCCTGTTAATGACTTTTATGATCTTAGACTGGTCTATTCTGAATACTCATTCATTCATTTATTCAGCACGCATTTGTTAGTTATCCAAACAGTGTTAACCCCTGTCCTGGGTGTCAGGAACACAGTGATGGGCATGAGAGACAAATCCCTGATTCCGTTACACTCAGATAAACTGATAAATAAATATTAAAGAATCTGGTACTGAAACCTGCTAGGAAAAATAAAGTGGGGGGAAAATCAGTTGTTTCTTCGGGTATTTCAGTTCAGTTCAGTTCAGTCGCTCAGTCGTGTCCGACTCTTTGCGACCCCATGAATCGCAGCACGCCAGGCCTCCCTGTCCATCACCAACTCCCGGAGTTCACTTAGGGTATTTAGGGACAAGCTTTTTGAGGAGTTGGCATCTGAGCAGATAGCAAAATGGAATGAGATGGTAAACTGTATGAATTTGGGAGGGGTGTCTCATACAGAGAGATAAACTAATGAAAAATCCCAGAGCAGGGGAGTGGTATACACTAGTTTATGTTTTCAGAGGACTTTTCCAGCTTCTGTGTGAATGATAGACTCCGGGCAAGACAGAAGCAAAGACACCATTAAGAGGCTCTGCATCCTTCAGGTGACTCAAAGATATTGTAAGTCCCACATGTCCGGTACTCCTGAGTCATTCTGAACCCTAAGTAGGATGTATTTTTTTTCCTTATCTATCCCTTGTAATTTATTCTCAAGAATATATGTGTGTTATGTGTCTGCTTTGTCAACGTTAACCTTAAAGGCTCAATCACAATATTTTGTGGCACGGATAGGAAAAGTAGTTCAATTTGATATTGTTTAGCCCTCAATTCGGAGAAGGCAATGGCACCCCACTCCAGTACTCTTGCCTGGAAAATCCCATGGATGGAGGAGCCTGGTAGGCTGCAGTCCATGGAGTCTCAAAAAGTCGGACACGACTNAAAGATGTTATTTTTTTGTACAAAAAAGTCTTGAATGTAATGATAATAAACACAACTGAGTTTAAGTTCTTTTAATTTTACTTTGATATATTGTTTTGACTTTATTATGGGCTTTGACCTACAGATTATTAAAAAAAACCTTTAGCTCGTTTCAGCATTATTAGAGAGATTTAAGTCTAATGTTGATAGATTATTCATTTTATATTTTATGATGACATATTCTCTCATATGTCACTACAAATGGAGATTTTAGCACTTTCATATGTGTATTTATTTTGACTAGTGAGAGAAGATCATAAAGCTGAGGATTGTGTGCTTAAGTAGCAGGTTTATTTGTGGAATATTTTTTCAAACAAAAGTTATTATTTTTTATCACCCACATACTGTCGTTAGTATAAGTAATTTACTGAATTTTTATCAAACTGTGTTCTGGTAACTAATATGAGACAGACATGAGATTTCTTATTGAAGGCACTCTGTTTTACAGTGTCCTTCTCAGGAGGAGTGGATAGAAAGTCTGAGATTAATGATGTTTGGGGTAAAAAGTGAATAGCTTATTCACCTGCATAGTTAATGCTTGGCTGTTCGTGACTGGATACTGATCTAGTCAGGATGCCTGTAATCCTGGAAGTTTGACGTTGGCACAGTGCTCGCCTTCTATACTTCCTTTGGGTCATTATTTTTATTAGCTTGGTATAGGTAGAAAACAAATTATAGTTGAGTTTTATTTGCTTCAGAATTGAGGTCAGATAGCATGAATTCTTGCATGCACTGTTAAGTGAATCTTTGTATGATTTAATCAGATTGTCAACAGTACTTTGCACTAAGTAGCTGACTGCAGAAAATTCAGAATTCTGACTTCCTTAATTCACATAACATGATCAATTCAGAAAAAAACATAGTACATCATGGGACAATTGATCCTGCTAACTTGATTTTTCCAGAACTGGAAAACATCATCTTAGGCAACACACATATGTAAACATCATTTTAGGCAACACACATATGTAAAACTATGTGTTCAAGAAAGGCTCCAGCGTCCTTGAGCATCTGCTCTATGGCACGCACTGAGCTAGTTGGTTACACCAGCAATAAATATTTATCAGGTATGGTGCAATTCACTTGTTATTATCCTCCCATTCCTGTATTATCAACATTTCATTATTAACACGATGGCAACAATATCCAAAAAGCAAAGTTATTTCAGTTTCAAGGAAGGAGTTGTGAGAGAGGAGATCATTAAAATAAGGCACAAACCAGAGCCAAGGGAACTTGGCAGGATGGTGGGTTCTGTCTGTTTGTCTTCTGGGAAACACTTTTCTGTGCTTATGAACCAATATGGAGCAATACCCTAGTGTTTTTCACACTCCACGTTGCTCTGTTTATGTTCCATTTCCCTGTGAGGAAACTGAACCAAGGAAGTTGGTTTCTCCTTGGGTTACATGACCTACCACGATGACTAGTAAAGCTACCCCTTCTATTCTGGCTAAAGTGCAAAGGTGACATGTCATCTAGACGAAGTGGATGGTATCAGCCTCTGAGGTATCTGGATTTGAATTCTATTCAATAAGTTTTCTTTATGTTGGCCTCTGAAAACCCAATTCCAAGGAATTCCTCTCTTAGTGGACGCATTACTTCTAGATGAACAGTGAGGAAGCAGAACAGTTGTCAGGGCCATAGTGGTACTGAGGTTCTGTTCTGGCTTGAGTCTCCAGAGCACCGAGATCTGAATACTTGAAGAGCTGTCGACACAGTTTCACACTAAATAGCGGTACTCCACTGCCTACAGCATGTATCACTGCAACAATTCTCTCTGTCCTATAAAGAGATATAAGAAGCTTTTGCAATATAAAGATCATTGCTGGGTTTACCATTTTGTTATGTATTTTTCTAGACAACCCTATCCAGTGCTTGTACATTGTATTTAACTTGACAACATGAATATAAAAATGAACTCAATAAACTGAGTCTTAGTGAGACATTATTTTCCTTCAGAGTTACATTAAAAATTTGATGGACCAAGTGTCCCATATTCCATTTTTTATAGATGAAGAAACTGAAAATCAGAGATGGCTAATGACTTTCCCAAAGTCACATAGCTATTATTGGTAGGTATCAGGATACAGTTCATGGAGTCACAGAATCAGACATGATTTAGCAACTGAGCATGCGCAAGATCAGGATATCCTTTTCTCATTTCCACTAATCAGTCACTGAATGTGTGATACCCTGTGACCCTTTTCTTGGCCCTAGGGTTGTCTGAACCTGCTCAAGTTTTTCCTAGTATACTTATGGTTGGTGAAGGTACACAGTCACCTCTCCATGTCTTTTAACTAACTCAAAAGGATTAATTTCTGAGCCAAATAACACTACATCTGCCACTGGAAGCCAGGGGGTTATAAAGGCAAGGACTCAAATTAGCAATGGAAGGAACTGTCTAAATGCTGACACTCATGTTTTAGAGTGTACAGAACAGAAAGTACCTGATTATGGAATGAAGCAACTGGCAGCATGCTTAACCTCAAGCATTGAGAGAAAGAGCAGTCCAGAGGCTAGAAGTGTCCATAGGTAGCAAACTGAGACCAGAGAGCAATAAAGAGGAGGTACATCTAGGGTAACTAGGGGAAGTCTGATACAGTCCCTTTAAAAGATAGTGTATGTGAACATCCTGGACCAGAAAGTGAGGGATGCTCAAGGATTCATGGGGTGTGTCAAAGGACGTAGGAGCCAGCTTGTAGGGACTTGCAGTGATCAAAGCTGGGCCTCAAAAGTAATGATAGCTGCAGCTGCTGCTAAGTCACTTCAGTTGTGTCCGACTCTGCGACCCCACAGACGGCAGCCCACGAGGTTCCCCCATCCCTGGGATTCTCCAGGCAAAAACACTGGAGTGGGTTACCATTTCCTTCTCCAATGTATGAAAGTGAAAAGTGAAAGTGAAGTCACTCAGTCGTGTCCGACTCAGCAACCCCGGGATTTTCCAGGCAAGAGTACTGGAGTGGGTTTCCATTGCCTTCTCTGAATGATAGCTGTGTTTTATAATCTAATGAATAAAACAAGAATTAATAAGTGCATCAGTTCAGTTCAGTTCAGTTCAGTCACTCAGTTATGTCCGACTCTTTGTGACCCCATGAATCGCAGCACGCCAAGCCTCCCTGTCCATCACCATCGCCCAGAGTTCACTCAAATTCACGTCCATCGAGTCAGTGATGCCATCCAGCCATCTTATCCTCTGTCATCCCCTTCTCCTCCTGCCCTCAATCCCTCCCAGCATCAAAGCCTTTTCCAATGAGTCAACTCTTCGCATGAGGTGGCCAAAGTACTGGAGTTTCAGCTTTAGCATCATTTCTTCCAAAGAACACCCAGGGCTGATCTCCTGTAGAATGGACTGGTTGGATCTTGCAGTCCAAGGAACTCTCAAGAGTCTTCTCCAACACCACAGTTCAAAAGCATCAATTCTTTGGCACTCAGCCTTCTTCACAGTCCGATTCTCGCATCCATATATGACTACTAGAAAAACCATAGCCTTGACTAGACAGACCTTTGTTGGCAAAGTAATGTCTCTGCTTTTCAATATGCTGTCTAGGTTGGTCATAACTTTTCTTCCAAGGAGTAAGCGTCTTTTAATTTCATGGCTGCAGTCACCATCTGCAGTGATTTTGGAGCCCCCCAAAATAAAGTCAGACTGTTTTCCCATCTATTTCCCATGAAGTGATTGGACCAGATGCCATGATCTTAGTTTTCTGGATGTTGAGCATAGAGTAATAAATAAATAAGTGATTGAATCTATAAATAAATGAAAAAGAGAAAAGTCTTCCTTTCCATGGAATTCTACCTAATAGTTATTAGAGAAGTGGTGGAGTTAGAAAATTAGTATTGGATGCTAAAATTAGCAGGTGAATGTTTGTTGAGACATAGAGTGATTACATCATCTCAACCACAAATTACTTAGCATCTCTTCATAAGTTACATTATTTTTAAAGGGAAAATAGTAATCTTACAGTGAAGGACAATTTAACCAAGTGATTCAAAGCTAATATCACCAATATACCAATATTGGGATGAAACACTAACATGCGTCTCTTGCTGTGACACATGTAGACATCCAATTGCATATATAATACTTCTGCCAAAATGTATAATCTAAATATAAAGAGAATCAATATTGGACAAGCAACAACCAAGAGCAATGCTACAAAATAACTAGCACGTGCTCTTCAAAAGTTCTAGGTCAAGAAAGAAAATAGAAAGGCTGAGTAACTGTTCCAGATTAAGGGAGAACAAAGAGACAAGATTCTGAATTAGACCCTGAACTGGGAAAAATAGTTAAAAGGAAATTAATGGGGGAAATTAGTGATATTTAAACGTGGACTCTTAGATAATAGTATTACCTCAATTCTTAATTTTCTGATTTTGATACTGAAATATTTGGGGGAAAGAGGACATAATGTCTTGAGCTTACCCTCGAATGAATGAGAAAAAATAATATGCATACATGCATGCTAAATAATATATGGGAGAGGAGAGAGAGAATGATAAAATAAATGGGTCAGAATAAAAATGCTTGGATAATTGGAGTAAAGGTTACACATGAGTTTCTTATACTGTCCTTGCAGCTTTTCTGTAAGACTGAAAGTATATCAAAATCAAACATTTCCAAAATCATGCACATTATGTGTCTGACTAGATTCCATCACAATAAGGCATGAAAAATTCCAACTAAGTTAAAGAATTAAAACACTGCTGAAAGCAAATAAGACAGTGAACTAAGGGGTGTATGAGCCTTGTTCAGCTGAATCAGGCTGAAAGGGAAGTTTGTGTTAAGACAGTTTGTAGATGCACAGCTAATAATGAGCTCCCATATTCATGCCCCAATAACTGGACTCATCAGAACATATTTTCTTCAGCTGTGAAAACAGGATCACAATAACTAACTTGCAAGGGCTTTTTGTTGGGTTGTTTAAAATAACAGATATACAGCAACCAGGATTGTGCCTGACACATAGAAAATACTCAATAAATATTGCCCATTTAATATCCATCTCCACTGGATTTCCCAGATTTTCTTTAGATGTCACATGTAAAATTTCTCTAATTGCATATCAAGGCTATTCACCCTTGAGCCCATGGCAACTTATTCCTAAAACTTAGGCTACTGTTTCATGACCCATAAGAAATAGCTCCTATCATAACCCTGAAGGGAAGAAATATAACACTTGAGAGTTAGGATAATAATGAACACTTTTCTTTCCGTTTCAGAATTATTCAAATGTATAGTCAATGGATCCCAGTGGAAGCATATTTCTCTCTTTAATTTCTGCCTGAAGACTTTGTACCACGCTTCTCCCTTAGAACAAACATGGGAAAGTGTTCTGGGAAAAGGAGTATTTTAGTGAATCAATAAGTAGGATGTTTTCTTTAAAAGGACTACAAATTCTTTCCATGTTTTTTTTCCTTAGTAACATGGGTGCACATGTTTAGAATCTAATCAGCCAAATTAATAGACTCCAGTGGCAAGAAGTAAATTGAGAACTTGGATTTTGGCATTTTTATATTACTTCCATAATGGGTATTTCTACTGCTTGGTGATGTTTTAATTTTATTCTACAAATGTAGTGAACACTAGCACTGGTATAAAAACCAAGGGTGTACCTCAAGAAGTAGAAAAACACTCTTTACCCCAAATTATACTGTGTATATGTTTTCCTTTCACAAATCATGGAAAAATGCAATGTGATAAAAAGGTAAAATGAGTGACGCATAATTTATCACATAGAAGTTGAGAGATTTAAGTGAGTCAAATGGAGAAACCAGCAGAATTCAAGAATCTTAGGGGGAAGGGCGGAGGTGGCAATTACAGATTTCAGTGGCAACTTTGTTAGTATTACTTCCTCTCTCCTGGGTAGCTTCCTGTAAGTCACGTAACAATTGTTCTGCACATTGAAATTACATCTATACTAATCAAAAAAAATTGTTCAAATAATGCCAGGCATAAACTTTAATACTTTAATAAATTTATGATGGGGTACTTATCTCTGTGTTTGAACATATTGGCAAGCCCGTTGTTCCTTAAACATCATCACTTAAAATTATGCACAAAATGCCCCATTCCTTTGTGTAGCTGCCTGGTAGAATTTGCCACTTATACTAATCAGTTCCAACCACTAGTCAATCAAGTAGCAAGCATGGGAGAAATAAAACTCAATCATGCATTTAATAAATATTTGCTGAATCAAATTAGTAGTTTTAAGAGAGGCAGGATGTTACATGGAAACAGAACTGGATTTATAGCCAGACAAATGGTGATTAAATTCTATCTCCTACTTTAAAAATATGTGACCTTGTTTATTCATCTGTAAAATGGGAATAGTTATACCTTCAGAATCAATCTCACAAACTGTTTTGAAGGTTAAATTTAATGCATATAAACTTATTTTCTAATAAGTATGTCTATGTGTCAGAATAATTCCTTTCTTTTCATATTAGTCACATGTTATATTATTAAATCATTGCTTATTTTATATCCCTACTATAAAGTTTTAGGTTGCCTAAGCAGAAACATTACTTTGCCAACAAAGGTCCACCTAGTCAAGGCTATGGTTTTTCCAGAAGTCATGTATGGATGTGAGAGTTGGACTATAAAGAAAGCTGAGTGCCAAAGAATTTATGCTTTTGAACTGTGGTGTTGGAGAAGACTCTTGAGAGTCCCTTGGACTGCAAAGAGATCCAACCAGTCCATCCTAAAGGAGATCAGTCCTGAGTGTTCATTAGAGGGACTGGTGTTAAAGCTGAAACTCCAATACTTTGGCCATCTGATGAGAAGAGCTGACTCATTTAAAAAGACCCTGATGCTGGGAAAGATTGAGGGCAGGAGGAACAGGGGATGACAGAGGATGAGATGGTTGGATGGCATCACTGACACAACGGACATGGGTTTGGGTGAACTCCAGGAGTTGGTGATGGACAGGGAGGCCTGGTGTGCTGCGGTTCATGGGGTCACAAAGAGTCGGACCCATCTGAGCAACTGAACTGAACTGAACTGACTACTTGTGACTAACACAAAAGTAGGAATAAAACTTATAAGAAACAACTGAACTATTTTTCAGAAAAGGGACAGACTTCTAGCTCCTCTCAGAGAATCATTTAAGATTGAGGGCAGGAGAGGCCATAGATGAAAGAATTCCAAAGTATAGCATGTCCAGGAGTGATGCTCATGTAGCTCATAAAGCTTAAATCCCCTCCAGTAAAAAAATACCTCTAGGAGGCCTTGTCTGTATAACATTGTAGTGGCTACTGCCACCTGGGTCAAGTGAAGCTGGTTGTGCTGTTCTGGTTACTATTGCCTAAGCCAAAGTCAAGAGTGTCTGGACTAGCTGCAAGAAAACAAATAAAAAGAATAAATTTCTTTTAAATGAAAAATTACTATAATGTAAGCTCAAAGAAGGTAGGATATTGTTCAAAAAACAATGGAACCCTAATACCTAGAAGAGTGTTGGGTACAAATAGGTTGTTAGCTTAATGTAAAAAAAAAAGTTCTGGTGAAAAATTCCCTGCTGTCAAGTGGTAAGACTTTATGCTCCCAGTATAGGGGGCCTGGGTTTAGTCCTTGATCAAGGAACAAGTTCTCACATGCTGCAACTAAGAGTATGCATGCCGCAACTAAAGATCTGGCATGCTACAATGAACATCAAAGATCCCACCTACAGCAACTAAGAGCCAACACAGCCAAATAAATCAATAAAAATAATTTTTAAAAATTCTTCTGGTACATATATACAATGGATATTACTCAGCTATTAAAAATAATGCATTTGAGTCAGTTCTAATGAGGTAGATGAAACTGGAGCCTATTATTCAGAGCAAAGTAAGTCAGAAAGAAAAACACCAATACAATACCTTAACACATTATATATGGAATTTAGAAAGATGGTAATGATGACCCTATATGCGAGACAGCAAAAAGACACAGATGTAAAGAACAGACTTTTGGACTCTGTGGGAGAAGGCAGGGGTGGGATGATTTGAGAGAATAGCATTGAAACATGTATGTGACATAGATCACCAGTCCAGGTTCAATGCATGAGACAGGGTGCTCAGGGCTGGTGCACTGGGATGATCCTGAGGGATGGGATGGGGAGGGAGGGTCAGGATGGGGGACACATGTACACCCATGGTTGATTCATGTGAATGTATGGCAAAAACCATACTATTGTAAAGTAATTAGCCTCCAATTAAAATAAATTTAAAAAAAACAACTCTGCTTGGGGCTGAGCCATATTGAAGAGTGATCCATAAAGACACTCTTTGAAAGTGTCGGTGGTAGATGACTCATGACAAGCCACTCAACACTACTGTTCCCATGTTGATACTCTAAATGTTTTCATTTTCTTTTAACTGAGGTGATATAATCTCATATTCTGAGAAGATGTGAACCAATCCTCCATATCCATGCAGGAACTCCCTAACTATGTATCACAGGAAAATTCGATCCTTGCAGACTTCAACAGCTCAATTATTACAAAGAGAAAAACAAATCTTTCCTTGGGTACTCAATAGAAAAACGGAATTTTCGTTCTACCTAGAGCCAGGATGTGAAGAGCTGACTGATTGGAAAAGACTCTAATGCTGGGAAAGATTGAGGGCAGGAGGAGAAGGGGGTTACAGACAATGAGATGGTTGGAGGGCATCACTGACTCAACAGGCATGAGTTTGAGCAAACTCCGAGAGATAGTGAAGGATAGGGAAGCCTGGCATGCTGCAGTCCATGAGGTCGCAAAGAGTTGGACAGGACTTAGTGACGGAACAACAAAGCCAGGAAGCCTTTCAATATTGTTCCTGCTATGGCAGCAGAAAGTGTTCTGCAGAAACCCACATACAAGCAATTGGTGGATAGCAGTAGCAGACTGTTTGCCCTGGAAGAGCAGGGCCCTGACTGTTCTCTTTCTTGTTGTCGTCCCTGTTGTTTAGTTGCTAAGTCGGGTCCAACTCTTTTGTGACCCCAAGGACTGTGGCCTACCAGGCTCCTCTGTTCATAGGGTTTCCCAGGCAAGAATACTGGAGTGGGTTGCTGTTTCTTTCTCCAGGGGATCTTCCTGACCCAGGAGTCAAACCCACATCTCCTGCATTGCAGGTAGATTCTCCACCAGTGAGCCACCAGGGAAGCCCTCTTTCTTACATAGCAATAAATACTACCAGAAATGGTCAGAACAATGGAAGTAATATCAATGGGTTCTCTTAATGGAAATCAAAGTGTTTGTACTTTAAATCCTGAGTTCTTTAATAGTAATACAATGCTCTGAAACAAAGTGGGGGGAAAAAAAGGAGGAAGAGGGAAGGGTAGGGAAAAGGGAAGAGGAAGAAGAATGACAATGGCTCTTACATAAATGATCTTCCAACTGGAGAATTAAAGAATCAGGACTAGAGACACGAGAAAAATCCATATCAAAATCAACTCATTATAGAACATTAGTATTAGATTTAATACAAGAGTCACAATGTAATGATTTCTGATTGAAAAGTGTCTATATTCCCAAGTTATATGTTTAGCAAACAGTATCTAATTCGCATTCGGTAGTACATGCTTAATTACTTTAAACTATATCTTTGCCATCTTAACTTTGACAGATAAGTTCTAATTTAAGGAGAGACATGAGAGCAAGTGTACCCACTTGTATAAGAATTCTTACAAGTTCTTATAAAGCAATAACAACAAAAATATATTGTAGACAACCATGTCTATGGTAATTCAGTAAATGAAATGGTTACATGTTCCAGAATAACTGAGGAGAGCCTCCACAGGGTAACCTGCTGAGTTACGCTTGTTGGAGTAAAGCTACTAAAGTTGAGTAAGCCTAAAGCTGAGGTGTTGAATTTTGGAAAACACATATAAAGAATTACCCTAAGGTAAGGAAATTCATGCTTCTTTCTTCTTATATTGAATGACTAGGTTGTAGACTAAGGACTGGAGAAGGCAATAGCAACCCACTCCAGCACTCTTGCCTGGAAAGTCCCATGGACGGAGGAGCCTGGTGGGCTGCAGTCCATGAGGTCGCAAAGAGTCGGACACGACTGAGTGACTTCACTTTCACTTTTCACTTTCATGCATTGGAGAAGGAAATGGCAACCCACTCCAGTGTTCTTGCCTGGAGAATCCCAGGGATGGTGGAGCCTGGTGGGCTGCCGTCTATGGGGTCACACAGAGTTGGACAAGACTGAAGTGACTTAGCAGCAGCAGCAGCAGCAGACTAAAGGATATCTATCATGCTGAAGAATTTAACCCAGACCCATATTATTTGCTGTTTTGATAAGGACATACATTAGAAATAACCCTGAAAATCCAGTAGAGTTCATAAGCATTTCAGGATTCTGTCTTACATTTTATTTATATTCTTCTAAATTATTAGGTACCAATGTGCCAAGCTGTTTGACTGTAAAAAGGGGGAAAAAGAAAAGGAGCTGACTTTTTCCTGAGGGATTATTTTTTCCTATCCATGTTCCTATCAGGGTATATGGTACTTGCAGAAAATAACAACTAATTATGTGGTTTCCGTTATAAATTTCCTACCACTATTTCGGATGAATATCCCTTGTTATCTTCAAAAGGTTATACAGCATTTGAAATTCAAAAGGAAGGTGTTACCTGCTATCTTGCATAAATCTCTAACAATTGCAAATGGAATATATTATCATCAGATCTGATTGCTTATGTCCAATCTTGCCTCATCCTAGCATTTGTAAAGGTAAATGCATAGTAACTTGCTTCTTTTTTTCTTGGAATTCAAAATTGTACATATAAATAAGAGGATCTATGTTGTACAATTCCACACAGATTGTCTTTTTCAGTTACTGCTCTCATATGAGTACATTACACTGAACAGTGAGAAGGGCTGGAAAACTTTATTAACCCTAACTGAAATGTAACAGCAGATTCTTTTTAAATGCAAGTAGGGGAAAACAAATATCAACTTTATTCCTACTATTCAATAGAATAATTACAAATACACACAATACTTGTTTGAGTGCTCCTTGAATCTGTAAGGTCATTGTATTGAGAGAATGGTATGAGATTTTACACTGAAATCTCTTTGTTGGGAGTTTTCCAGAGTGTAAATCCATTTGGATTGTAATTTGTATATTCTTAACAATGCAAATTAGTATACTGGAATTACCTTGCTCAGTTGAACAAATATTTATTGGGTACCTACTCTTTCTGATCACCACACTAGGTTCTGGGGGGACAGGAAGTCAAGTAGGGTCCTATTTCTGTCAAGTTCACAGTTGAGTTGGAAAGAGAATGAATAAATTTAAAATTCCCATGGGCTGCAACAAGTTTAGCTAGAAGTCGGGTTTGGATAATTTTAGGGTTAAGTGTGATTCATAATCAGAATGAATCAGGGATATTTAAAAGAATAAAGATTGCTATCCCCATTCCAGATTTACTAATCTAGAATGTTTTGGAGTATTACCCAAAGATATGTACACTTAAAATGCTCCCTGGAGGAGCCTACCTGGTGGTGGTCCAGTGGTTAAGAATCTGATTTCCAATGCCAGGGACATGAGTTTGATCCCTGGTCAGGGAATTAATATCCCACATGCCATGGGGAGATTAAGCCTGTATACCACAAGTACAGAGCCCTTGCACTCTACAGCCTGTGTGACACAACAAGAAAAGCCCACGTCCCGCAAGTAGAGAAAGCCCACGTGCTGCAACAAAGACCCAACACAGCCAAAAAATAAAGTAAAAAAAAAAAAAAAAAAATTAAGTTAAATGCTCCCTGGATAATAATGATGATAAGTTTGGAAAATATCAGACCAGATGACTTTTAACATCCTCTGAAAGCTTAGAAGACTAGGATTCTATAACTGAACTTAGGAAGTTAAAAATGAAGAAACAATATAGGGGTTAAAACATGTATACATATTCTGGCTTATCATGAATGAAACATGAAGCATTTTCCCCAACTCATTTCCAACCAAGTCAATGAAAATCTGTATCAGTAATATGCCTGTCACCCACAAGAGGGCTCCCTGGAAAAAAAACAAAAACAACTCAAATCAAAATATTACAAAGCTTGATCTATTTAGAACAACCTCAATGATGTACTTATTTACTGTAAAACATGCTTGTGATATATTATGGGCAATGTTTGAACCTTATCTAAAGGGACTTATGCTAAATTCCCAAGACCTTATTTAGTCCATAACTTTTAAAGCATAGAGCCAGAAGATTACTGTTAGAATATATGGTTAACGCATCATATATGGTAAGCACTAAAAACATAATCTTACAATCCTCTTCATTTTCTGATTTTTTTTCTTATAAAGTCAATTTATACACAGCTCATCTATTTTCTTTATGTTTTTAGCCTTGCAAACTCTAAGGCTTGACCAGTATGTAGACGGGAACAATACATGGGGTTTAATTACTAACACTGCCAGCACAGATCTTGCTGAGGCACCAGTAAGGCCACTGAGAGCACAGATAATATTTTTAAGTATCCAGATCTGGCTCTTGTCCCTGATTCTGTGGGACACTTGTCCAGAGTTTAATCTATGGAAAGTGCAGAGAGGCAGGACATTGTAGGGGCTGGCCAGCCTGCCTCAGGGATGTTCCATGAACATATCATTGAAGATTCAGAGTCACAACAGTTTTCCCCTACCGCCTCTTTCACTTGGCTGCTCTCCAATTACATTTTATTCAGGAAAAGTCACTGGATCTATGTTAGCCTCAGGACAACATTTAAATTCATGTCACTGGAGGCATTCAATTTCTACAATCAGGGGTTTCCTTAGAGCTGCCCCAATGATGCATACTCATCTTCCACTCCGACTCTGCACATCTGAACAGTAGCTCCATATGCTGTGTGGACAGTGGTTAAACATGCCATTTTCTGAGTGGCAGTGTCTCCACATCTGAGTGCTATCAGGCATGGCCCTTGTAGGTCCCTTCCTTTTCTGGCCCTTCCTCACAGACCCAGCAGTACCTATCAGACCTCCACATCACACTGGGATCCTTGGCACTGGGCTTCCTATGTTCCTTGGGTTGATAAGACATTGGTATGAGATGATGATCTGAGATTGGAATACTCTGAGTGAAGAAGAGCTAATTCATTAACCATCACTGCCTATTTCCCAAATCACGTGTTTACCTGGAGCAGAAGTGGCAATGACATATTTAGCTAATTCCGATATCATTTGCAGGAGGAAAGAAGATAATCCCCTGGCTTCTGAGAGCTCACGTATCACCTGGCAGATTAAATATGAGAATTGTATTACCTGATTGGAGAAAGAAGGTAACTGAACTGTACAAACTCATTTAGAAGTGTATGGATTCTGTGTTGCAATATATATTGATTGGCTATTGTGGGACTTAAAACCTTAATCTGTTTTTCTAACATAACAGCATGCAAAGCTGTTGGGCATATAATTTACTGCCGATACATAACACACTGCAGGGTAATGGTACCACCTGTCTCAATCTTACAGTCAGTCACTAGGTACCTGTACTGGGTCAGGTTTCATGCAGAGTAGCAGGGGTTTTACAGGTAAGTAGAATCCCCTCTGATTCTTTAACTGCCCTTCGGGAGCTCAGAGTGACCTGAGAAAGGAAATGAGATCTGTGTGGACAGAGCATGAGTAACAGCACTAAATATATTCTTCTTTTTTCTTTCTTTCTTTTTTTTTTTTTTTTGACTTGTGGGATCTTAGTCCTGGCTAGGAATTGAACCCAGACCCTCAGGAGTGAAAACACAGAATCCTGTGTTTTCACTGGACTGCCAGGGAATTCCCAGGGCTGAGACTTCTATGATTGGAAATGGGATAGGGCAGGAAGTCAAAAAGGGGAAAAACTGCATGGTCAGAGGTAGAATGTATGCCTGAGGTCATTTTAAAGAATGCTTAGCAACAAGCACGTGAGATGTGACAACCACAGCTGCCACCACACTCTTTGTGGTTGTACATTTCACACATACACAAAAATGCAGGCCAGTTTTTCTCAAGTCATCATCTCTTTGGAAAGCACTCTGCTGTTTCTGTCTTTGGGAGGAGTCACGCTCTACACATGGTAGGCAGACCTTCAAGATGATCTCCAAGATATTTGCTCCCTGTTGTTGCTCCTGTGATCGGGTGCCTTATTCTATATTGAAAGGGAGACTATCCAGGTGAACCTAATCTGCTCACGGGAGCACTTGATCCCTGGTCAGGGAATTAATATCCCGCATGCCATGGGGATACTTTTTAAATTTTATTTACTTATTTATTTTTAGCTGCGCTGGATCTTCGCTGCTCTGCTGGCTTTTCTTTGTGTCGAGTAGGCGATATTCTCTAGTTATGGTGCACGGGCTTCTCGTTGCAGTGGCTTCCCTTGGTGTGAAGCATGGGCTCTAGAGCTTGTGGGCCTCAGTGGTTGTGGCTCCCGGGCCCTAGAGCACAGGCTCAATAGTTATGGCTCCGTAGCATGTGGGATCTTCCTGGATCAGCGATCGAACCCATGTCTCCTGTATTGACAGGCAGATTCTTTACTACTGAGCCACAAGGGAAGCCCATGTGAGTCCTTTAAAAGCAGAGATTTTTCTCAGGCTGCAGGCAGAAGGAAAATCAGAGAGATTCCAATGGTAAGCGAGAATCAATGGGCTTTACTGGTTTGAAGATAGAGGGGCCACGTGAGAAGGAATATAGATGACCTTAAGGAGCTGAGATGTGCCCTTGCTGATAGCCAGTGAGGAAATGGGAACCTTAGTCTTATATAGCCCACATAACTGAATTATGCCAGCAGCTGGAATGAATCTATAAGTGGGTTCTTACTCAGAGCATCCAGGTTAGTCCAGTCTAGCAGATACCTTGATTTTAGCCTTCTCATACCCAAAGCAGAGAGCTCAGTTGCCTGCTTGGACTTCTGACCTACATTATTGGGAGATA
The DNA here is from genome assembly GCA_006410935.1 of Redunca redunca. Taxonomy (NCBI): domain Eukaryota; kingdom Metazoa; phylum Chordata; class Mammalia; order Artiodactyla; family Bovidae; genus Redunca; species Redunca redunca. The sequence goes on along the minus strand of SJYQ01000252.1, from coordinate 1,095,851 downwards.
ATAAATAGATATTGTTTAAGGTCACTGAGTTTATGGTAACTCCTTACACAGTAACAGAAAACTAATACACCATGTGTGGGCATGTTTGCATTACACCTAGATTCTCTGTTAAGCATTTTAACTTGTCAGTTCCTTTGCATATACATTCTAAAATGACAGTGACAGCTAAAGAAGAATAATGCTGTCTTGTGTATAGACAGATGAAATGCCTGTCTCTCCATCATTAAAGCACTTTGGTTGCTTTTTTGGGAGCTGGGGGTTGTTGCAAGGAGCCGCCTGCCTTCTGAGGTCCCACCTGTATGGAGACCATTTGCCTACCTAAGGGAAGTAGCTGAAGAACTACAGGAGGAAACCGTGGCCCAAATGGCCTGACATTAAATTCAGTTCTGCATCTTAAATTGACTCTTTGATGTTGCTCAGTGAAGCTCAGTGAAATGTACATTTAACATTCTTAGTTCTGTATATTTTGATCTTTCCATCTGACTCCAGTATGTTTGTGCCTCTCCCCTCTGGAAGAGTTGGTTTGCTTTTACTCCACTTATTTTTATTCTGCAGAATACTTGAAGTGGATTTGGGAGCCTGTGAGGACAGTGTAATGCTTCCCTAACAGACATTCCAGATGGCCCAACCATTTAGGACAGGAAGTGCAGATCCCTGCCACAAGAATTTTTGGAAGTCCTGCCATTTTCTCAGGATCTGGCTGGGATGTGGGCCAGACCCCTGAAGGCTCAGACTTCTGCTAATACCTCTTTTTCCTTGCGGAACTGCCAGAACTGGAGGAAATACTTTTATTTTTCCCTTCAGAATGCACTTACAACGTCAGCCAGAAACTTTTTGTAGTCTTAGGAATCAAATGCAGTGTAAGCTGCCCTTTCACTGGAGTTGGTTGATAATGTCTTCAGAATCCTCTCTCTTTCACTTCTTGCAGAGTGTAACTCCTTCTCCCTTGTGATCACACTTCTGCCAGAAGAATGAACAAGCATCACTCTGAACTTTTGACCTGGTACTTTCAGTGCATTTGAATCCATAAAACGCAGAGAAAATGGCCTTTGTCATCAGTAACTTCCTCCTGCTCATCTACTAACTGGTACAATATAAAGGTCCCTGGCAAGGTAGTCTGGGGTACACTTGACGTAGCCAGGACAGGACTGTCAGATGGTGTTTAGACTTCCTTATTAAATCCTAGGTATAGCACCATGGAAGAAGGCAATGGCACCCCACTCCAGTACTCTTGCCTGGAAAATCCCATGGATGGAGGAGCCTGGTGGGTTGCAGTCCATGGGGTCGCTAAGAGTCGGATACTACTGAGCAACTTCCCTTTCACTTTTCACTTTCATGCACTAGAGAAGGAAATGGCAACCCACTCCAGTGTGGCAACCCACTCCAGTGTTCTTGCCTGGAGAATCCCAGGGACAGGGGAGCCTGGTGGGCTGCCGTCTATGGGGTCACACAGAGTCGGACACGACTGAAGCGACTTAGCAACAGCAGCAGCAGCAGCATAGCACCATGACTTCCCAGCCCACAAGGGATTTTGTTGAACAATTCTGGCCCACTGGCCTTAATCTGTACCTTAAGTGCTATCCATTTCTAAAAGCTGCTCTTTGAAATTGGTAGGAGCTCTATACGTAAAGGGCTTCCCATGTGACTATAGTGACTTTAACTTTATAGTTAAAGCACCTGCCTGCCAATGCAGGACAGGCAAGAGACTCGGGTTCGATCCCTGGGTTGGGAAGATTCCCTTGGAGGAGGAAATGGCAACCACTCCAGTATTCTTGCCTAGGGAATGTCATGGACAGAGGAGACTGCAGGGCTACAGTCCATGGAGTTGCAAAGAGTCAGACATGACTGAAGTGATTTAGCATGCACACTTATACATGTAAAAGCCCTGTTTTGCAAATAAGATCATCTATACCACTTTTCTGGGCTTCCGTGGTTGCCCAGATGGTAAAGAATGTGCTTGCAGTGCAGGATACCTGGGTTTTATCCCTGGGGTGAGAAGATTCCCTAGAGGAGGACATGGCAACCCACTCCAGTATTGTTGCCTGGAGAATCCCCGTGGACAGAAGAACCTGACGGGCTACATCCATGGGGTTGCAAAGAGTCAGACACAACTGTGCGACTAAGCACAGCACACACAGCACATACCACTTTCTAGATTCTACATATATACCCTATTGATGCTGGTCATGACATAGATAACTAATGAGACCCTACTGTATGGGTCAAGGAACTCTACTCCGTGCTCTGTGGTGACCTAAATGGGAAGGAAATCCAAACAAAGAGGGGATTTATGCATACCTATAGCTGATTCACTTTACAGTAGAGACTTACACAACATTGTTAAGCAACTATACTCCAATAAAAATTAATTTAAAAATAAAAATTATTTTTTAAAAATAAATAAGTAAATATAGCCGTGTTTTGCTCGCTCTTGGAGTGCAAAGCAGTAATGCACCATTCCTTGATGCAACCTTCACAGACAATCAGCACAGCATTGCAAAAGGCACCTCAACCAGGGAACAGGGATGTGGCCAGGAGGGGAAGGAAGAGGAAGGACTCTGTGCTCTGAAGCTGCAGGCGTGGAGGATGGAAGCCAAATATAGAAGGGTCCTGCTGCCGAGTTGCTCCATATGACTGCCACCTACCCTTTTTTCCTTTTGTAAGAGGGACAGCAGGTCTTTGCTTTCCAACTTTACAGGTTATAAAACTGTGATTCAGAGAGATTGGTGTTGCTTCAGAGCCCTCAGGGTGTCTCCCTTTTGGTTAGATTGCAAATGACTGTGAAAATGTGTCTATCTTCTGTGGTCTCAGTTTCTCTCAATAGCTTTTCATCTAGTCACCTGATGAGTTACCCATGATTACTTTTAATCCACACCCACTTTCATTTTTCCCCATCCTCCAAGAAGTCCCTGGGGTCATTATACAATTTAAAAGAGCCACACTTAAGAGCTTGGACAACTATTGGTACCAATGGAGTTAACTGCACATAATTTTGCATCGACAAGAGCTAGATTTAAATGTAAATTCATTTTCCAAGTGATTTGTTGGAAGAATACTTCCAGAAGAATACTATTTTTATGTTTTTTGTCTTTGGAGATTTTCTTAGCCTTTTACTTTTATTTCAAATCATAGCCCTTCATTCTTTCTTATGAATCCTCAAAAAATTCTGCTGCCTTAGTGAATAATTTTAAGAAAAAGACACAGGGTTCTAATATTAGTGGTTAAAGTGGGAACTAAGTAATCAGTGGGTAAAAGGTGCCATCAACCTGGTTTCTTTCAAGAAATGTACAAAGATGGAGCTGAGATAGAAACATGATTTTGATTATGGAAAATTGTTTAGCTTATCTCAGCCTCAGTTTTCTCATCTATAAATTGGGACTGATACCATTGACCTTAGAGAATAGTTGTGCAAATGAAATAAAATTATATATATATATATAAACTTCTGAAGTTCTTGCTACTATACTCATAATTCATTAAATGTAAGCACCTATCACCTTAGATCCCACCCATGACCAGTGAACAAATGAACAGTTCTTTGCTGAACCAGGGGCTTCCCTGTGGCTCAGCTGGTAAAGAATCTGCCTGCACTGTGGGAGAGCTAGGCCTGATCCCTGGGTTGGGAAGATCCCCTAGAGAAGGGAAAGGCTACCTACTCCAGTATTCTGTTCTGGAGAATACTATGGACTGTATAGTCCATAGGGTTGCAAAGAGTTGGACATGACTGAACGACTTTCACTTAACTTCCTGAACCAAGCACTGGCAAGCTAGGTACTTAGATGAAAGAGAAAAGAATATATGAATCTCAACTTTGAAGAGAAACAAGATAAGGAACACAGAAAAGTAAAAATTTATGGGTCAGTTTCTGCCCCATATTTCTCAGTATCTCTGTGAAATATTCAGTTCTACCTCTCACCCCCAATGAGCTGTATCTATTTGTGCAAACATAGCTTCTTTCCACTGCTGTGAAGGAAGACCTGATGTGTGGGTGTCTTCACTTTTCCCAGTGAGACCTGTAGAGACCAGGCTCAGACACATCCTTCTGTGGTAAGTTCAGCACATCATGGAAACCTAGCATGAAGCTCATAATCTTCTCTGCTGGGTGTTCAATATAGTGTTTATTTTAGCATATGCTGCTTACTTTTTTTTTTTATTAATTATAGAAAAGAAAAAAATGACTCTGGGACAGTTCCAAGAGAAAATATGTGTTACTGCAATTTTTAATTATCAATTTGTCAGCTAATGTTGACATTCCTAAAGCTTCCTTAAAGAACTTCCTCCCAAAACAGACAGCTCCTCCATAGGAGACTCTCAATCCCCAGGTTTTAGGTGCATTTCCATGATTTAGATGGTCTAAATGACAACAAATCAGTTGTAAAGAATCCAATTGTACAGAATTCAGTTGTACTAGAACTTAATAAACTTCTAGTAAGTCAGCAATAAAGTAGATTGTTTTTCTTGTGTCCTTTTCATTTTCTTTTCTTTTATTATTATAATATTTTTTTGGTAAGATGAACGTTTTAGCCAATGGAATGTTCACTAATGTAATATCCAGAGGAAGTAGCCATTAGGACATCAAAACAATGGAGAAGATACATGAAGTGAAGTGAAAGTCGCTCAGTCATGTCCAACTCTTTGCAACCCTATGGACTATACAGTCCATAGAATTCTCCAGAACAGAATACTGGAGTAGGTAGCCTTTCCCTTCTCTAGGGGACCTTCCCAACCCAGGGGTCAAAGCCAGGTCTCCTGCCCTGCAGGCGGATTCTTTACCAGCTGAGCCACAAGGGAAGCCCAAGATACCTGACAGTAACAATCAATTCAAATGTCTTTTTTCTTTTTTGCCTTCAAAACACAAGGGTTAGGGTTAGGGTGGTGGTTCAGTGCTTAAGAATCTACCTGCCAATACAGGGCACATGAGTTTGTCCCCTGGTCCGGGTAGATGCCACACGCTGCAGGACAGTTAGGCCCCTGCCCCACAACTACTGAGCCTGCGCTCTAGAGCCTGCGTTGCAGCTACTGAAGCCCACGTGCCCTAGAGCCTGCGCTCTGCAACAAGGGAAGCCAGCACAGCAAGCCCATTCCCCACAACTAGGGTAGCCCCCGCTCACTACAATTAGAGGAAACAGTAGGCACACAGCAGCAGAGATCCAGTGCAGCCAAGGTAACTAATTTAAAACCTGAAAACAAAAAGCCTCCAAACACTCCCATGAAAACCGCTCGTGGATATTCAGATGTGAGTTTTAGACGGGAAAAACGACATTGACAAAGTCCATTTTCATTTCATCTCTAAAGACAATAGGAAAATAAAATTAGAATGAAAATAATACCTATAATTTTGCATTTGTATTGTGTGTTAGGAACTGTTCTGAGTGATTTATATTTATTAACTTTTAAAGTTCTCACTACTCTATAAAGATTCCATTTTACAAGTAAGGAAACTGAGAAACCACAAGGTTAAGCAATCCGCCTAAGAATATGCAGACTGCAGACTTGGGTTTTCATAAATGTCTCCAGCAAGATAAAAGGAATTTTTTTTTTTTTTAAATGTTTACTGAGCATGGTCCTACCCATCAGAACAAGACCCAGTTTCCCCACAGTCAGTCTCTCCCAGGAAGCTTCCATAAACCTCTCATCCTTATCTGTCAAGAGGGCATGCAGAATGAAAACCAGTGTCACAGAAAGCTTGTCAAACTGATCACATGGACTACAGCCTTATCTAACTCAATGAAACTATGAGCCATGCCATGTTCAGTTCAGTCCAGTCCCTGAGGAATTTAAATACAGTTCTCTGGCCATTTGCAGACGTAGAGAATGAGTATCATTCCATGCTAGTATTTCAACTTAGAAACAAAGATATGAGCTAGGACATGAACTGTCTACCAGTAAAGACTCACCCTTAATGCAGACTTAACATTAAAACCTAACCAGATCAAGGTCACCAGAAGATTGGATGCAGCCAGAAAAACTCTCCCGCCATCATTGGCCACTAACTCTAATACATTCTCACATCTGTGATAGATATTTCATTGGATTGTCTATTTTTCACTATGAATGTCTTAAGAGAAAGAGCTATGAGCATCCTTCCTGGATTCTCTTTAAGAAAATTATAAACTCCTCTCGTCCATTCTGAAGGAGATCAGCCCCGGGATTTCTTTGGAAGGAATGATGCTAAAGCTGAAACTCCAGTACTCTGGCCACCTCATGCGAAGAGTTGACTCGTTGGAAATGACTATGATGCTGGGAGGGACTGGGGGCAGGAGAATAAGGGGACGACAGAGGATGAGATGGCTGGATGGCATCACTGACTCGATGGACGTGAGTCTGGGTGAACTCCGGGAGTTGGTGATGGACAGGGAGGCCTGGCGTGCTGCGATTCATGGGGTCGCAAAGAGTTGGACATGACTGAGCGACTGAACTGACTCAGTCAAAAGTTACATTTTAGTCATCTCTTTCCAGCCCTTTCCTTTGAATCCAGTCCTAGCAACATGCTTGAATGGTGCATATTAGGTGGTCAGCAAATGGTAGATTAAGTTTTGAAGCCTATCATGCATTCAGGAATATAGAAAGTATTTTGCAACATTTGATTTTCTAATAAATCAAAGAGCATGAGAGGTACCCTTGGGGAAATAACGGTGACTATCCTTCACTAAGCTCTTCACTCTCTGCCTTGACTCACATTCCTGATTATGGTTGAGCTTTGTGGCTATAAAAATGGGCACAGTATATAAATATTTAAATAAAACATAAAGAAAAATAAGCTGCAAGGTGATTAATGGAGTTAGTTATCTAATTATATAATAATAGAGCATTATGTCAAAAGTACTTCATTAAAAAAAGAACAATTACCTATAATTAAATTTTAAATTTGATTGAAGAATGTTAATTTATTTCTGCATCGAGGAACTCCCAGGATCATTCCTTTCTATTAGTGCTGTTTCTTTAAGGACAAACCTTCAATTCACTTGTAAACACGTTTTTTATTTTAATAAAAATGTGTATTTTAAAAACATTCAACCAAAGGTTCGGCTACAGAAAAGAAGTTACACTGTTAGAGGATAAAACAAGAGGCAGAGTTAGGAGTTGAATATCTTCTAAGTTCAGTTCTGTTTGTCATTATCTCTCTCTAAAATGGGGACATATAGGAAGAAATGCCAAATACCACCCGCTTGAGAGAGTAGAGAGGCTCCAGTAACTAGTGAGACAATTGAAGAGCATGAAAAAGTATAGTTCTCATTTTTCTATGAGTACTCTTTTATGTTAATTATTCAAATGTAGGTGAGGTGCTCTAAGTAGTTGACCCTCTGAATCCTTTACTAGCTTTTACGTTTCCCTGGAAACTACTTCTTAACTATAACCCAGTGAGAATTGGTAAATAAAAAGTAATCATTGCATTTGTAATTGTACTGGTGCAGATATCCATCATCACCGAGGATGAAAGAATAGACATCAGAAAAGTTCTAGGGATTCCCTGGTGGTTCAGAGGTAAAGAATCTGCCTGCCAATGCAGAAGACACAGGTTTGATCCCTGGTGCAAGAAGATCCCACATGCCTTGGAACAACTAAGCTTGTGCACCACAACTATTGAGCCCGTGCTCTGGAGCCTGGGAGCCACAACTACTGAGCCCATGTGAGATAACTACTGAGCCCCGTTCATCCTAGAGCCTGAAATCCGCAACAAGAAAAGTCACTGCAATGAGAAGCCTTCATATAGCAAGGAGAGAAGAGCCTGCACAGCAACGAAGACCCAGCACAGCCAAAAATAAATAGACAAGTAAATGAAATTCTTTAAAAAAAACAACAAAAAAAGCTTTACTCCCAACTCTTTCCAAGGTAGGTTGGCCAATGTACAACTTCTCTTATTTTCTCTGTGAATTCACAGCATAAGGCTAGTGTACCTTCCTCTCCACTTCTCAGGGTGGTGGTTCTGATTGTCAAATGAGTAATGTATATGACATTATATCTTAGAACACATAAAATATTTTCCAGTAGAAGTTATCAGATCAACAATGCCTACCTGTAGTTGCCTTACCCTGGACAATAGGACACCAGCTAGCCTGACATGGATCTTTTTCAAATGCTTAAAGCATGAGACACATGTTATGCTTTTCATAATTCCAGTTGCCATCAAGAATTGTCGATGTCTTAGAGAGAACATTGATTTTTCTGGTGGTGTTTACATGCCTGCTTTCTGCAGCCATTAGTGGTCCTCATAGAATTGATAGCTTTTTGAACCATGTCAATGAGATTATTGATTCTTGGAAGGGTCCTAATCTAGGAAAACTTTTTAAATGTTTGCTATTGGCTTTTATTAACATATAATGTAGCAACAGGATTGAAAAATTCAAGTATTGTGTGATTGCCTGGAAATCTCAAAGTAAAAATCAATGTAACTAATCTATTTAATAAGTCATGAAACACACACAAAGTGGAGGAAAGTCAGTTCAGATTCCTTAGCAAGAAGGCAGTCTTGTGGGAATGTGCTTTGCTGTGCCGGCCAGCCTTCCAGCCCGTTCCCTGCCCTCGTGAGCTCAGCTGTCTTAGCCAGAATCTAACACATCAACTTCCCTCTGGCTCTTTCAGTGCTTCCTCACCCCAACTCTGGCCCTTATTTTCCTGCCTTGTCACGTACAAGTTTCCAGTCCAGTCCCTTCCTCTCTTCGCACTACAGCTTCTTCCTCTAATAACCCACCAGATTGGAAAACACTACCAGTCAGCTCTTCACGATTCTTTATGAAGTCTACGTCCTACCATCAGGCAAGAAATAGGAGCTGTAATATCCTCAGGAACACAAGCTCAGTAATGGCTTATAGTGTCTAGGGCACTGGGCATAGAAAAGTCACATACAATTATTTTAAACAGCAAGACAACTTACGTTTAAATGTCCAAAGTGATTGTGAGTCAGATACAGCTTACTTACAAAATTAACCACCAGAATGACCCACAAACATTTCACCCCCTCCAGCATACACTTTGAATGAACAGAAACTCTACCTCTTTTTTTTCCAAATTCAGAGAGAGTGAACATGGTCTATCCTTATAGTCATATCTTTTTTTTTTTTTTAATGTTGATATAGGCAAGAGAAATTAAATTGTAGCATGGACAATAATCTACTCACAGTGAGGAAAATCTCTCAAGTAATAATTTTGGAATTCCTACTAAGTTATCAAAAGGAAGAGAAAAATCCAATTCCAATTTTTCTTTACAAATCCATTTATCTCTAGTCCTATGGAAAACAATGAAATGCACTATTAAGGCGGATAAGTCTGGGTGTCCCTTGGTGATAATAGAGCCATGAGGGGAAATGAAACAGGGCAAGAAAATGGGATCACTTTTATATCCAAATTTCAAAATGGGTGGCTAAAGGGTAACCAGTGGTTATAATGCTGATTTTCAGAAAAGCCTATTGAAAGTCTTAGGGAGTTAATCTGAGCTTTGGGCATCTTATTAATAAGAAGATATCAAGGTATCCACCAAGCGATGTCTGTCTCTATCAGGCAATGACTGAGGAAGTTTTACCTAATACATATGCACACACATAGCATATATACATTTGCCAATACTAACTAGCTAGACAAGAGGTGATTAGTAACTACTTATATTCTCAGGGTATGGAGGGGCTTGGCACCCCTGCTGCGTGCTAAGGCAAATAAAATGCTGCCCATAAGGGAGACCGTTTACCTCTATACTGATCACATATAGGTATATGATCTATATAGTAAATACTATCCTAGGTACAAAGGAATAGAAGATTTAAGGGCTTGTACAGAGAGGTTTCAGAACTAGGTTCTGTGCATGGGCACATCTTTATCCTTCCCTTCCAATCTTCCTACTCCACCAACCTCACTCCAGAGCATACAAAGCTGTGAAGGTATCTGTCCTACCACTGTGACCATTTTTGTACAGGTCTTTATTCACCACAGAGTGACCAAACAATCCTAGCTGTTAGAGAGGAGGCTTGGCTGGGTGTGAGCAGTGTAACCTGGATTAGGCATACACTGAGAAGGCAATGGCACCCCACTCCAGTACTCTTGCCTGGAAAATCCCATGGACAGAGGAGCTTGGTGGGCTGCAGTCCATGGGGTCGTTAAGAGTCAGACGTGAATGAGCGACTTCACTTTCACTTTTCACTTTCATGCATTGGAGAAGGAAATGGCAACCCACTCCAGTGTTCTTGCCTGGAGAATCCCAGGGACTGGGGAGCCTGGTGGGCTGCCGTCTATGGGGTCGCAGAGTCGGACATGACTGAAGCGACTTAGCAGCAGCAGCAGCAGCTTGCTGGGAAGGTATGAGACCACTGTGAATAATGAGCTTGCTGAACAACACTCTACCACTGCCTCCCAGACCTTTCTTTCTTCTCCCTTGAAATGCCTCAAATCCAACCATAAAATACCTCTCCTTTGAGTGGTGCATGGTGCAGCCCGAGGAACGTGAAGGCATATTCCTGACAAGCTGCCAATCGTTACTCTGTGAGAAAATTCTCCCATTATGGAGGTGGCAAAGCCAGGGAGAGTTCAGCCAGAGCTGTGACCTACAGGGGTCTTCATCTGCCACAAAACCATTCACTACAATTAATTTTGTAATAAAAATTATGATAAACATATTGTGAAGTGATTGACACAATGTTCCTTGCCTCTTCTTTCTCACATTTAATTCCCAGAGTACGGGGACTGTGCTTTAAATCACCCAGTTTATTGATGGCAAAGCCAAAAACGAGACTCAGATATCTTAATCTAATTTTATTTTCAGTAATTCTAGAAATGTAGATCAGGAGACCTACATTCTAGTCCTGGATCTGATTCAGCATCACTGTTTGGCTTGGTACCAGCCACTTACCATTTTTTGATTCTTCCTATATTTAGCAAAATAAGATGAAACAGATAAGCACTACATTATTTTTTTTCTTCCAAGTTTCCATCTGGGATCATCTGTACTAACAGGAGGGCTTCCCTGGTGGTTCAGACAGTAAAGAATCTGCCTGCAATGCAGGAGACCCAGGTTTGATGCCTGGGTTGAGAAGATCTCCTGGAGAGGTAAATGGCAACCCACTGCAGTATTCTTGCCTAAGGAATTCCATGGTCAGAGGAGCCTGGTGGGCCACAGTCCATGGGGTCACAAAGAATCAGACACCACTGAGTGACTAAGCACACACATACATCCACATACTACCAAGAAACAAATCTAACCATTCAAATTCTGATTTCTATTAAGACAACGGAGTCCGTAATATATATCAGACTTAACATGAGATGATTTCCATTGGGAGAATATCGGGCATCACCAGCTGATCAAGGATTACTTGAAAACAATCACATTTTTAAACAAACTTTGTAAATTTAGAAATAATATGACCAATTTACTTGAGGTAGGCAATAAGCAATGTAAACATTTCACTATTTATTAATTATTGCTTACAAGAAACTGAACTGGACACTTAGAACCAGATATTAATGTAAGATGTCCCCAGGGAGTGAAACCAGCCAATTAAAATGAATGTGACACAGTTCACGGTATAGGAATGTGTACTTCAGATTTCCATGCAGAGATTTGCTAAAACTTTTAGAAAAGAGTTAATGTTTGAATTGGACATAAATTATGTCCAATTTCATAAAGGTTTGTGGAAACTTGAGATCCCTAGGCAGAGGAATTAGTATGTACAGATGAAATGGAAAATATGTATGATCATAACTTAGAACAACCTCCTAGGTGGTGCTAGTGGTAAAGAACCTGCCTGCCTATGCAGGAGACATAAGAGATGCAGGTTCGATACCTAGGTCGGAAAGATCCCCGAAAGGAGGAAATGGCAATCCACTCCAGAATTCTTGCCTGGAGAATCCCATGGACAGAGGAGCCTGGCCGGCTATGGTTCATAGCATCATAAAGAGTCGGACATGACTGAAGTGACTCAGCGTGCACTCGTAGCTTAGAACACAGATTCAGAAAAACCTCAAAAAATGATTCTAGGGAAGTATCAACCCAGTAGAACTGGGTTGTAAGGTACTTTTTTGTTCTTGTTATGCCAGAGCATTTACCTGGCGACAGAGCGATAGCAGTTTTTTGAAAATACCACCTTAATTTAAAACAACAACAAAAACACTTTTTCGTAGAATTTATTCCTTTATCAACATCTGTGCAGTTTCTGAAGTCTAGGTCATGTTATCTTCTCAAAACAGAGATAGAGGATGCACTGCCAAGTGTCTCAACCAGGTTTGCATTCTCATAGAATACAAGGATTCAAGTATACGATATTAAGCCCAGTTGCTGAGTTGCTTTCAACATTTATTTTGTCAATAAGAAATATTGCAGACATGACTCATGAAAGGAGGAAAGAATCACTAACACAGTTAAGGGAGAGAATATGAGGAAATAAACCCTACGGAAATCTGAGAAATGAATGTATTTAAGGGATTTCAGGGAGAAGAGATGATCAGGCTGATTTTTACTGACCAGCTGTCAATTTGTAACACTCTCAAAAACTGACAAAGTCAAAGCTACGATACAGGGTAGAAATGATTTGAAGATGTAATATTTTTGCACCCAGAGCTTTAAAGGCTCTCAGAAAGCTTTTTGTTGAGAAGACTGAAAACCTCACACAAAGACAAGGTAGCCTCTGGAATGACCAAATCTAACAGAAGATGGCAGTTGAATCATTTTCCAGGGAAAGGAACTGGATTCCTCTTAGAGTCAGGTACCCTCTGTCTGGCCACCCCTAGAACAGATGCCCTCTAAGCAGCTCTGGGACTTTCTTCAGACTCTGGCTGATAGAGATAAAGGGGCAAAGTAGGTGATTAAATTGTTAATCCCAATAGGAGATTTTAGGTAGAAAAAACATGGGAGACCCTTGTATATTAATGATTACTAAAGAGAACTGTTTTCCTTAACCACAAAACCAAGTATGTTTGCTTAGCAGCAAAAGCGTATAACAGAAGCATGAGTCATGCCCCCCAAACAATAAAACAATGGTGGCATGAGCCCCACACCTTGCCCGTGAGTTCAGTAACTAATGATCCCTAGGACCTGCCCTCTGGCACACATATAAAAACAATCATTTGTGGACCTTACCTGACTTTGTGTGGACAAGAAAACTCCCCTGCTCAACCTGGAGGAGAAGCTGATGATGGAAGCATAACATCTGCTGAAGAAAGACAAAGACATTCTTCTCCCCCTGTGCACTTTTCTTCTGACTATAAAACTGTAGTCCAGCAAGTTCTTGGGGCACGACATTTCTCACCTGCCTGCTGTAGGCTCCACAAGCGTCCTGTTCCAGTAAATCACTTCTTGTCTATCACTTTGCCTCTTGCTGAATTCTTTTCTACACTGAGACATAAACGACTGCAGTAATGGAGCTCTTCGAATCCACTGAAATGACACACAACAGTTTCATGGCCATCGTGTGTGTGTGCTTAGTCACTTTAGTCACGTCCGACTCTTTGCAGCCCTCTGGACTGCAGACCATCAGGCTCCTAAGTCCATGGGATTCTCTTGGCAAGAATACTGGAGTGGGTTGTCATGCCCTCCTCCAGTTATAGCCATCAAACTTCTGCTAAATGAGTCCACCCACTCCCGCTTGGAGTCCAAGCTAGGTCTCCAAAGGGATGATTAAATGAGTCATAGCTTAAGAAAGAAAGGATGCTAATATTTCAGTTGGAGATCACAGCTTTATGTAAAGAATATGTGGAGAAAACATTAGCCATTGATTTTTTATAATCCTTCCTGTGGACAAGCAATTTAAACAAGCATATCCCATGGTCCTGGAAGGTCTTGCTTTTGGAAGTTGCCTAGATACCAGGAAAGTCATGCATGCTGGAGGGATATCAAGGAGGCAAAAGTAGGGGATGCAAGAGAGCTAGGACCCATGCAGACTTTAGCATCACAACATGATGTTCCCCATCCCAGGTGAGAAGAAGCAAACAATGATTTTACTGACCTGGGGTGCACTCTCTAGCTGGAGCCTAGTCCTTTGCCAATCCTTTAGATGCTAATTTCTTGAAAAGTTTTACTATTCTCTACTTAGTTTCTCCCCCTTCTATTCACCACTCAATGCACTTTGCCAGAAGTGCTCTTATCTGGGTACCAGTGACCTTCAGATTGCCAAAGTCAATGACTTTTTAAACTTTTTTTCATCTATTAGACCTTTCTGTGTCACTTGATGTTACCCTTTCCCCTTTTGTTTCACTAATATTTTAAATGTTAAATACTTTCCAGACACTGTGTTAAACATGCATTAACACTCTTTTTTTTTTTTTTTTTCTGAAATGCAAATGTGGCATATTCCCTGGTGAACAGACTAGTTGTTAGGTTGTTAAGTCTTGTCCAGCTCTTTGCAACCCATGGACTGCAGCATGCCAGGCTTCCGTGTCTTTCACTATCTCTTGGAGTTTGCTCAAACTCATGTCCACTGAGTCAGTGATGTTATCCAACCATCTCATCCTCTGTCTCCCCCTTCTCCTCCTGCCCTCAATCTTTCCCAGCATCTATATTATGTAGCAGAAGCAGAGCATAGGGTCCTATTGGCACTCTGTGGACCTAGGGATTGCCAATCCTGGATGCCCAGTTGAAGATTCCAAACCTCCTTTGCTGGTGATGCTGAGACTCTGATCTCATTCTCTTCTTTGGATGGCTTTGGGAAGGGGTTAGAGCCATCCAGCCTGAGAAGAGAATGAGATAAAGTCCTCAGAGAAGCCAGGACTAACTCATCAGGCAATAACAGATTGACAGATGCAGGCACGCTGGGACACGCCCATGGCCTGAGGCTTATTTGGTGACTGCCATTCTACTTCTCTCCCTAACTTTGGCTCTGCACTTTCCATGGCCTCAGGTCTCTTCTGTGTGGGCAGCTAAGACAGCTAAGATCATAAGGCAACCACATTACACACAACTTTGGTTTTATTCTAGGGAGCAAGGGCCATTCAGATATTCCAGCAGTAAGTCAGTGAGGCCCAAAGAAAACAGAAATGGAATGTTTGTTCAGCCATCAATAGAAGAGAAGATGATGACTGATGTATGATGAGCATGGATGCCAATGATGATATTCTCTGCTCTGGCACAGGTATGAAGCTGCAGCCCTAATGCTCTGAGGTCAGATTGGAATGGAACGAATCCCTATAGTCTTTGCTTCCCACGTCTTCTGCCTGTGTTTTCTCTGTGGAAAACCTTAAGCCAAAGAATAAGTTTAATCAGAGAAGAAAGAACATGCAGAAACAAAGGAAAACAGTCAAAGAGATCAAATAATAATAGTCATTAAGGAGAGGTAAAGACCATTAGTTCATTCTTGAGGGCTATAGATAATGTTCTGAACCATATCCTATAAGCTGCCTTAATCTGAACCATGTCCTGTGAGGACCATGTCCTCAATACTGCTACTAAACCCCCACCAGGTGGAACAAGTTAACTACACGATAACCAGACTATAGCCATGACATAGCAATTCTGAGAACTGCCTTTAAGAAATGGACATAGACTGACCCTGGAAGGAATGATTAACTGTACTTAAAACAATCAAGATGATGTTGATCAGACCACTGATTTTCAAGATGAGCATCAGAGCTGACTGTGCTATTTCTACAGATAGCCTGCTCCCTCTGTCTATAAAAGCCCTTGCTCCCTGATTGTCAGGGGTAGAGTTGGCCTTTGGATAGGAGTCTGCTCTCCCTTCACCCTGGGTTGTCAGCCTCCAAAGTAAAGAAAACTTTCCTTCCCACCAGCCTGGCCTCTTTAATGGCTTTTGAGCAGTCAGCAGCCAGATCTTGGTTCAGTAACAATATGTCAGCCACACTTAGTTCCCCACATGCTCTAGAGTTCCCCTGTGTCATTAAAGGCAGTTTCTTGAGAGTTTTCATTAGCATGGAAAATAAGTTGCCAGCTCTCTCTCTTGGCTTCTAATGATATTTACCTTCAAGTCCAACTGAAATAAAATTTCCTCAGATTTATCTCTATTTAAAGACATTCCTGGGGCTTCCCTGGAGGCTCAGTGGTAAAGAATCTGCCTGCCATTACAGGGGACACAGGCTTGGTGGCTGGTCCAGGAGGAGTCCACATGCTACGGAGCAACTAAGCCTGTGGGACCCAACTCTTGTGCCTGTGCCCTGGAGCCACAACTACTGAAGCCTGTGCACCCTAGAGCCTGTGCTCAGCAACAAGGGATGAGACCGCAATGAGAAGCCCACACACTGCAACGAAAAGTAACCCTTGCTCACTGCAACCGGAGAAAGTCTGCCTGTAGTAACAAACATCAAGCATAGCCCAAAACAAAAAACTGAAAAATCATAAAATGAAAATGTTACTTACACAGAAGGGTAATATATTTTCTCTCTATATTTATATATTAGTGTGACCATGTATGTTATCTTTCCTTCCTCAATTCTTTTTTTAATAGCAGAAAAATAATGAAGGGCTGGGGCAAACAATGTTCAAACTATCAGACAACTGCACTCATTTCTCATGCTAGCAAGGTTATGCTCAAAATCCTTCAAGCTAGACTTCAGCAGTAACTGAACTGAGAACTTCCAGATGTACAAGTTGGGTTTAGAAAAGGCAGAGGAACCAGAGATTAAATTTCCAGTGTTTGTTGGGTCATAGAGAAAGCAAGGGAATTCCAGGAAAACATCTACTTCTGCTTCATTGACTATGCAGAAGCTTTGGACTGTGTGGATCACAACAAACTGTGGAAAATTCTTAAAGAGATGGGAATACCCAACCATCTTGCCTGCCTCCTGAGAAACCTGTATGTGGGTCAAGAAGCAACAGTTAGAACCTTACATGGAACATTTGACTAGTTCAAGATTGGGAAAAGAGTATGAGAAGGCTGTCTATGTCACCTTGCTTATTTAATTTATGTATGGAGCACATCATGCAAAATGCCCTGCTGGATGAATCACAAGCTGGAATCAAGATTGCCAGAAGAAATGGCAACAACTTCAGATATGTAAGTGATGCCACTCTAATGGCAGAAAGTGAAGAGACACTAAAGAACCTCTTGCTGAAAGTAAAAGAGGAGAGTGAAAAAGTTGCCTTAAAACTAAGATCATGGCATCTGGTCCCATCACTTTATGGCAAATAGGGAAAAAGTGGAAACAGTGACAGATTTTATTTTCCAGGGCTCCAAAATCACTGTGATGGGTGACAGCAGCCATAAAATTAAAAGACATTTCCTCCTTGGAAGAAAAGCTTTGACAAATCTACAGAGCATATTAAAAAGCAAAGACATCACTTTACTGACAAAGGTCCGTATAGTCAAAGCTGTGGTTTTCCCAGTAGTCATATATGGATGTGAGAGTTTGACTGTAAATCATGCTGAGCACTGAAGAATTGGTACCTTCAAACTGGTGCTGTAGAAGACTCTTAAGGGTCCCTTGGACAGCAAGGGCCAGTCAATTGTAAAGAAATCAACCCTGAATATTCATTGTAAGGACTGATGCTGAAGCTCCAATACTTTGGCCACCTGATGGGACGAGCTGACTCACTGGAAAAGACCCTAATGCTGGGAAAGATTGAAGGCAAAAGGAGAAGAGGTGGCAGAGAATAAGAAGGTTGGATGCCATCACTGACTCAGTGGACATGAGTTTGAGAAAACTTCAAGAGAATGAAGGATAGGGAAGCCTGGCATGCTGCAGCCCGTGGGATCCCAAAGAGTTGGACACAACTTAGCAGCTGAACAACAACAACAAATAAAGGAAAAATCCACTTTGCATGAAATTCAAGGAGTCCTTTTGCTGAGCCCAGAGATATGAATTTAGCAAGATTACACTCTGAGGAGTGGACATTCCTATTCAGTACACAAGTGGGTGCAATCCAGGAAAGTCTCAAGATGGGCAACATGGATGGTGTTGAAAGCTTCCTTATTAGATTCAGTTCTGTTCAGTTCAGTCGTTCAGGATTCCAGCTTGATTCCAGCTTGTGTCCAACTCTGTGCAGCCCCATGTACTGCAGCATGCCAGGCCTCCCTGTTCATCACCAACTCCCGGAGTTCACTCAAACTCATGTCCATTGAGTTGGTGACGCCATCCAACCATCTTATCCTCTGTTGTCCCCTTTTCCTCCTGCCCTCAATCTTTCTCAGCATCAGGGTCTTTTAAATGAGTCAGTTCTTCTCATCAGATGGTCACAATATTAGGTTGAAGCTGAAACTCCAACATCAGTCCTTCCAATGAATATTCAGGACTGATTTCCTTTAGGATGGACTGCTTGGATCTCCTTGCTGTCCAAGGGATTCTCAAGAGTCTTTGCAAACACTACAGTTCAAAAGCATCAATTTTGGGGCACTCAGCTTTCTTTATAGTCTAACTCTCACCTTCATACATGACTACTGGAAAAACCATAGCTTTGAATAGACGGACATTTGTTGACAAAGTAATGTTTCTGCTTTTTAAAATGCTGTCTAGGTTGATCATAACTTTTCTTCCAAGGAGTAAGCGTCTTTTAATTTCATGGCTGCAATCACCATCTACAGTGATTTTGGAGCACCCAAAAATAAAGTCTATCACTGTTTCCATTGCTTTCCCATCTATTTGCCATGAAGTGATGGAACCAGATGCCATGATCTTAGTTTTCTGAATGTTGAGCTTTAAGCCAACATTTTTGCTCTCCTCTTTCACTTTCATCAAGAGGCTCTTTAGTTCTTCACTTTCTGCCAGAAGGGTGGTGTCATCTGCATATCTGAGGTTATTGATATTTCTCCCGGCAATCTTGATTCCAGCTTGTGCTTCATCCAGTCCAGCGTTTCTCATGATGTACTCTGCATATAGGTTAAATAAGCAGGGTGACAATATACAGCCTTGGCGTACTCCTTTTCCTATTTGAAACCAGTCTGTTGTTCCATGTCCAGTTCTAACTGTTGCTTCCTGACCTGCATACAGATTTTTCATGAGGCAGGTCAGGTGGTGTGGTATTCCCATCTCTTGAAGAATTTTCCACAGTTTATTGTGATCCACAGAGTCAAAGGCTTTGGCATAGTCGATAAGCAGAAATAAATGTTTTTCTGGAACTCTCTTGCTTTTTCCATGATCCAATTGATGTTGGCCATTTGATCTCTGGTTCCTCTGCCTTTTCTAAAACCAGCTTGAACATCAGGGAGTTCACAGTTCACATATTGCTGAAGCCTGGCTTGGAGAATTTTGAGCATTACTTTGCTAGCCTCTGAGATGAATGCAATTGTGTGGTAGTTTGAGCATTCTCTGACATTGCCTTCCTTTGGGAATGGAATGAAAACTGACCTTTTCCAGTCCTGTGGCCACTGCTGAGTTTTCAAAATTTAGGATTTGAAATAGCTCAACTGGAATTTCATCACCTCCACTAGCTTTGTTTGTAGTGATACTTTGTAAGGCCCACTTGACTTCTCATCCCAGGATGTCTGGCTCTAGGTGAGTGATCACATCATTGTGATTATTGGTTGTGAAGATCTTTTTTGTATAGTTCTTCTGTGTATTCTTCTGACCTCTTTGTAGTATCTTTTGCTTCTGTTAGGTCCATACCACTTTTGTCCTTTATTGTGCCCATCTTTGCATAAAATGTTCCCTTGGTATCTCTAATTTTCTTGAAGAGATTTCTAGTCTTTCCCATTCTATTGTTTTCCTCTATTTCTTTGCATTGGTCACGAGGAAGGCTTTCCTATCTCTCCTCGCTATTCTTTGGAACTCTGCATTCAGATGGGTATATCTATCTTTCCTTTTTTCCTTATTAGATTATCTCTGTGCTATGCTTTGGTCTATGAACTTTATGGAACTTACTCCACCGGATCTTCATAACAACGCTTCTAGCTCAGTATTAATTGCTCCTATTTTATAGGTAAACATTGAGCTCAGAGAAATGAAAGAAAAATGTCTAAGACCACACCATTGCTTAGAGGTAGAATCAGTGTTTACACTCATGTCTGTCTTACTCCCAAACTGTATTTCTGTATTCCATGTGACATTCTCTGCCTTTACATTTCCACAGCTGGAACCTATATTTATGAGTTCATGGCTTCAGCTTAAGTGGAGGGAGAAGTGAGCTAGACACATAAAAAAGTAAATACCCCAGGCAGAACACATATGCATATGCTATTCTGCATGGTAAAAAACAATGAGATGAGATGAGTCTTACTTTAGAGAAACAAAAGAACTTTGAGAACTGGAGTGGTCAGGAGTGAAAGTTGAAGAGAATCCATTGAACATGGATACTGCCCTTGTGATGAGGATATAATTATTAAATGATGAATTAAAGAATGAAGGACACTGCTCATGATCATTAAGGATTTGTATAGCCCTGAGCTTTGTAAGAAATGTTGCAGGCTAACTCTCAAATTTAAATGAAAAAATATATCAACAGTGTTAGAAATGATAGCACTGGGATTATTTAGTTATTAAATTCAGCTGCATTTTGGAATTACTTAGGGTGTTCCAAACAGTGTGCTCAGCCACAATCTATACCAATTACTGGAGAATCTGCAGAAATGGTACCCAAGCACCTGAGCATCATTAATTTCTTAAGAACCCAAGCTGATTGCAGTGTGGAGCGAAACTCCAGTGCAACATGATATGAAGAGTTCTCTGACAACAGTCATAACCTGCCATTGGGTAGAGATTTATTCTGAGACAGTAGACACCCGGAAAATGAAGAATTTGGACAAAGGTGATTCTTCCCAACATATATTCTGTAATTTATGTCACAATTAATGATTAATTAGACATATTACTAAAACTTGAATATCAGAAATACAAGTCCCATTGTCAGTTACATTTATATAATTGCTGAGTAACCACATAGGTGTTTGTTGTTGTTGTTACTATTTTAACTTTGGGACTTTTAAGAGTCTTTACCGTTCTAGCACGTGTTGTACCTACCAAAATGAGGACCTAGTCTGTAGCACTTTCTAACTTTATATCATTGCTTTTTTATTGTTGTTGTTTTTTGTTTACATTTGGTAGAAGTAGTGTTTCATGGAGTACATTCTGGGAACAACAACTACTGAAAGTCGACAAAGCCAAGAACAGCTTATTCTGAAGTCTAGCCTGCCTATGTGTTTCTCTAAATACATTGGATCCACACAACAATGTTATGATAGGCATTAGCATACGCATCTTATAAATGAGGAAACTGATGCTCTACTACTCAACTTGGTTAAGTTCATGCAATAAATACAGAACTGGAATTCAAATCAGGTCTATGATTTTTAATTCAGCAACACCTCTTTGTGTTAACAGCCTCTCAGATTTTCTAAGTAAAATCTTGCCTCTCCAGGTAAAGCCTAACCAGCAGTTATCATACTATAGCAATACTGACCACTTCCAAGTATTTGCACTTTTTTAAACAATTTAATGTTGAGGTTAAATTTTCCAATTAAAATCTCTCTGACTACTGTTTATCTGAGTAAATACACTTTGTATTGTATTGCAGACTTTGTGTACTCTGAAGTCATTGTCCACAATCGCCTTTCAGCCCCTCTATGACTTCCCTAAGAAACATACTGTCTACAGCCACACCTCACTTTGCTAATAGCCCGTCTCCTGCCTCCCAGAGTTCTTAAGTTATTAGTGTCCTCCAACAAGCAAGCATTGGTGACACTGGCTTATTTTCTTCTTCTTCTTCTTCTTCTGCTTTTAGTGTTTGGATGACTGTGCATGGTTCTGCGAGAATATGTATGAAACTGTAATTACAATCCCTGCCTTGCAAAGTGAATGTTAGCTAGAAAGATGCCTCTGCCTGTGGTGTAAAACATCACAGCGATCAGATCGGTTCCCCTGTATTTGCACATGGTTGAAAACCAGCTCTCTCCATACCCAGGCAGACAGATGAAGCCAGTTATCTGCAAAGGTAATTGGTCAGTGTCCTGTTAGCATCTGCACCTGTCTTGACTTTACGTTCTCCTAGCAAACTCAACAGCAGGCTGAGCAACCCAGAACATCTCTTGATCTGGATGAGTCAATGATGCAGCCTGGAAAATACAAAACCTCTTCATTTTTCTGGAATCACAAGGAAAATCAGCCATGAGCAACTTCATTGGATTATCAACACATGTTTTCCAATTCCCAAACATTAAGCACATGCAGCATTTTCAGACTGAAATCTCCCAATATGCATGAAATGCTTTTTTTCTTTAAAAAAAAAACTATTTGTTTGGCTGTTCTGGGTCTTAGTTGTGGTATGCAGGATCTTTGATCTTTGCTTCAGCATGCAGGATTTTTAGTTGCAGCTTGAGGGCTCTAGTTCCCTGACCAGGGATCAAACCCTGGCCCTCTGCTTTGGGAACTCGGAGTCTTAGCCACTGAACCTCAAGGTAAGTCCCAGGACAGGCTTTCCTGATGCAACATTTATGTGCTGGGCACCAACTGTGTCCAAGTACCATGACAATTCAGGACAAAAATAAGAATACAAAGTTATGTTATGTGAAGGCTCAGGAATTCTTTAGATAAAGCATAGATTTTAATTTGGTGGGTCTCATAGCTACCTCCACTCTGGTAATTCAGAAGAACTTTGTTTTTCCTCTCTCTCAGCTGTGGCCTATATAAATGAGGCTTTTGAATAAGTGACCTTGAGGGTGTTTTTGTAAGTACACTGCCATTCATTCCACAAACATTTCCCACCTATCCCCATATCCGGCCATAAGCATACAGCACACTTTAATCCCTGGCTATACTATGCTATGGGCTTCCACGGAGGCTCAGCGGTAAAGAATCTGCCTGCCAACTCAGGAGACGTGGGTTCGATCCCTGGGTCAGGCAGATCCCCTGGAGAAGGAAATGGCAACCCACTCCAATATATTCTTGCCTGGGAAACCCCATGGACAGAAGAGCCTGGAGGGCTACAGGCCATAGGGTTACAAAAGAGTCAGGCATCCTTTTAGCAAGAGAGACACATGCTAATGAAACCATGGACAGAGACACAAAGGGCAGTGGAAAAAACAAAACTGCATCTACATTCAAGTCGTCACATGGTTTTGCAATTTCCAGTTATTCGGCAGGGGCAGAATGGTCCATGGCAACTGGAATCAAATTAAGAGAGGTCCACAGAACCACTGATATGTTCCTACTTAAATTAGTGCAGCTTCTGCTAGCACAGAAGGAACTGACATCATTTCTATTCACTTGTATGCTCACTGGCCTCCTTAATACAGCTTCAGGCATTAAATGTTTCCCCATAGACAATGCAGGTGTCACTTCTGAGAAACGTGCACACTCTGTTAACACTAAAGGTGGCAGCCAATTCTGGAACTATAATTGGAGCTTTTCTTCTCCATTCCAGTTGCATGATTTCTCTTTCTCTTCAGTGACTTCCCTAACTTTATAAATGAATACAAAGGCTCAGCCACATGCTACAGCAAAGATATTTGCTTAATCCCTTTAGCCATCTGTAAAGCAGGCGTAATACACTCTATCAACTCATCAGTAGCGAGCGTGTGTGTATGTGTATGTGTGTCTGCGTGCATGTCTGTGTGTATGAGGGCATAATGAAGATAATACACCGAATGAAACCCACATAAGTAAACATTGTTTTATTTAAATATTTAAATAAGGCAGGGCAAAGCCATGGCTTGTGAGTGTAAAATAACCCTCCACCTTGGCTATTCTCATTGCTCACTTGCACATGAACGTGGTCCTTGATCATTAATGTTGATTCTAGAGGCACAATGACGTATGCTTAAGGAAGTGTACGATATGCAATTCTAGAATTTGCTTTAGCCAAATTCAAATTCTATGTGGTGTTAACTCATTTGTTTTTCATTAAGTTCTTTATTAACAGCCAAATCCCTTGATTATTACACTTCTCTGAACTTTCTTGTTAATCTTACTTACAAGTCACATAATGCCTGAATACATTTCTCTGAAATGTTGCTGAGATAAAAGAGCTGACAGTGACAGTAATTAACTTCTAAATAAATATTAAAATGAGAGGGCATTGTAAATAACCCCCAGTGCAACGGATCCATGCCGAAGTCCCTAGGATGTTCGGCAGCCAGCCTGTCAGCATGTGAGCTAACGGCAGCTCTGTGACCGATTTTGGAAGATATTCCTCTATACTATTTAGCCTCCTTAGCCTTTTTTAGTTCTTGGTTTTAGCGAAAATATATATTTTATACTTTGCTTTTCACACATTTGGCCCCTCAGCCATATGTTCTCCTGCCCAATTTTCCACAGCTTACTTGCATATAAAAATTCTCCCTAGGTAGGGACCAAGTTCACTGGTTTCTGCTTCCCACCACCCACCCCATCATGATGGATCTTTGGACACCACTGGCTGGAAGCCCAAGTGGTCCATCTCATGTCTCTGTGGAACTGAGGTCCATTTGCTCATAAGATATTCATCTCAGACCTGTCAAACAGCCACCGTGAAGTGTTGTCTGATTGGCTGAGGCTGTTTTTCTGTTCCATAAAAAAGCAGAAATCACACCAGTACAAGTGTGATGTCTGGCATCCATCTGACAGGGTTGAAATACTAGTTCTGACCCAGATTACAAGTGTAACTTTGGACAGGTTACTTAACTTCTCGAAGTCTTCATTTCCTCACATGTGAAATGTGGAAAACCAGTATTCTCTCTTAAAGATTTTGTAATTATTAAATGGAATAATACATGTAAAGTGCTTCCCCCAGGACTTGGCAAGGGCTCAACTATCAGCAGCTATTATGATCTTTATTAGGAGTTCAGATGAGAGATTTCTGGGTTGCAGCCCTTTACAGCTTCCTGGAAAAAGTAGATACAGAGCAGCTTCAATTACTTAGATTTACCTGGATATTTTGATGAGTTTCTCTATGGTAACAGCAGTAAATGTGATGAGGCTTAAACTGTATTCTCAAGGGAATCTTGTCTTTTAGCTACAATGTCTTGTCTTTTAGGCACAATGTGTTTCTCTCTGATCCTCGTCTCTAACCTGCACCCATCTTCAGAAAGACAGTTGTGACAGGTGGGTGGCCAGCACTCTCCCTGTTGTTAGTTTTGTTACTCACGTGGCAGTGAGTGAGTCCAGAGGGTATATGCCAAAATCCTTTTCATAAAGACTAAGCACATATGAAGGCAAACATACTAAGATTAATGGGAGTTATTAGTAAAACATACTGTTCATGGGGTTCTCAAGGCAGGAATACTGAATTGGTTTGCCATTCCCTTCTCCAGTGGACCATGTTTTGTCAGAACTCTCCACCGTGACCCATCTATTTCAGGTGGTCTGGCATGGCATGGCTCATAGGTTCACTGAATTACAGAAGATGAGGTCACAGAATAACAGGGCAGTTGGGGTGAATTGCACCTGGGGTGGACTGTGGAAGTGATTGTGTGTGATGACAATTTCCTTTCCACGTGTTCCTGGCTATAGGTTACCGTGGGTTAAGTTGAGTACCCAAAGGGAATGACCATACTCTGTCACTCTGAACCTTTGAATTTCTCTGACCCCAAAGTTGAGGAAGTTTAAGAGTAATCTGCTTGCACAGTCCAGCCATTTTAAATAGTGTGTGTGTATGAATGGTTCATTTGGAGATTGAGATGCTGAAAACCAGGCAAACAGAATTAGCAAGAGGTCACAGGACCTCCTCTGTCTTGTGTGATAATAGCTCAGCTAATCCCAACCAGGAAAGGCTGGAACAGGTCAACACATAGACTGATGATGAGTCTAAGAGAGTGCTAGTCCTGAGGCAAGGAGGGGGAAGGGGGAAATGTCCAAGAGGAGAGCTCTCTGCTGGCTCTAAGAGTGCCCCAGCTCCAACCCTGGTCCTCCACTCATCACTGTACAGTATTGCAAAGTTCCTCTCAAAGGCAGTCCTGGACCAGAGGCATTAGCACCTAACAATTTGGACTTTGTTAGAAATACAGCTTTCAGGACTTCCCTGGTGGTGCAGTGGATAAGAATCAGCCTGCCAACATGGGAGACATGGGTTCAATCCCTGGTTCAGGAAGATTCCACATGCTGTGGAGCAACTAAGCCTGGGCACCACAACTCCTGAAGCCTGCCTGCCCTAGGGCCTGTGAGTCACAACTACTGAAGCCCTTGAGCGGTACAGCCAGCAGGTCGCAACTGCTGAGCCTGTGTGCTGCAACTGTGAAGCCCATGTGCTTAGAGCTCATGCTCTGCAGCAAGAGAAACCACTGCAGTGAGAATCCAAGCACTGCGACTAGAGAGTAACCTCTGCCGTCTACAAGTAGAGAAAGCTGATACACAGCAACAAAGACCCAGTGCAGCCAACAATAAATTAATTAATTAATTAATATAGCAATGTGCATATGTCAAAAAAATAAAAAAGAAATACAATTTTTAGGACTCACACTAGACCTACAGATGAGGCACACTTGGAGGAGGGACCCAGCAAACTGCTTTAATAAACCTTGCAGATGGTTCTGTTGCATAGTGGAAGTTGAGAACTTTCCAAAATGATGAGCATTGGTGAATCTGCACTGATATTTTTTTATGTGTGCTGTGTTCACAGGTCATCATGTGTTCTATCTATGTGAAATCAAGGAGCTCCTGATTTCAGCCACAGATTAAAAACGGGTCTTGTCATCTATTTCCTGGAATCGATGTCTTTCTACTGTATTTAGAGCTCCACACAGGGCAAAGTGACTGGTAATCAGGGCTCAGAATCTGAAAAGGAATACGTGGAAAACATATTCTCAGGTATTGGAGAACATCTTTTTCCTTCTTTGCAGGGGAAATGATACGAATCTTTAGAATCTCTGTGATTAGCTAGAGTGAGGGATTGCCAGTTATAAGGTATCAAAAGAAAGGTCTTCCTTTCTTCTGCCTTTCTGGGAGCTGCTGCTGCTGCTGCTAAGTCACTTCAGTCGTGTCCAACTCTGTGCGACCCCAGAGATGGCAGCCCACCAGGCTCCGCCGCCCCTGGGATTCTCCAGGTAAGAACACTGGAGTGGGTTGCCATTTCCTTCTCCAATGCATGAAAGGGAAACGTGAAAGTGAAGTCGCTCAGTTGTGTCCGACTCTTCGAGACCCCATGGACAGCAGCCCACTGGGCTCCTCCGTCCATGGGATTTGCCAGGCAAGAGTACTGGAGTGGGGTGCCTATCAAGCAGCTATTTTCAAAATT
The DNA here is from genome assembly GCA_006410935.1 of Redunca redunca. Classification (NCBI taxonomy): domain Eukaryota; kingdom Metazoa; phylum Chordata; class Mammalia; order Artiodactyla; family Bovidae; genus Redunca; species Redunca redunca. Next base: position 1,068,847 of record SJYQ01000252.1, on the reverse strand, counting down.
CACTGTCTCAATCCAGCAAGCAGTCAGTGGGACTAAGATTGATACTTCCCCCATTCAGATCACACATCTATATTCTAGTAATTGGGAATTAGATTAATCCATATTAGACTTTAAAACCTGAAATATTACAAACGATAATTTAACACTACAGAGTTTAAACCCTCTTTTTATGTACCAAGAGAAAATACTCCTTTGAGTCACAAAAGAGTGGGGCACAACTTAGCGACTAAACAAAGAACTGACAAATCTTGGAAGATATTGCAAATGTTAGTTGCTCAGTTCTGTCTGACTCTCGGCAAACTCATGGACTGTAGCCCACCAGGCTCCTCTGTCCATGGAATTTTCCAGGCATGAAAACTGGAGTGGGTAGCCATTCCCTTCTTCAGGGGATCTTCCTGACCCAAGGATAGAACCTGGGGGAAGATACTGCAGAAAGGATGGAAACAAGTCAAAGCGTCCCACAACTCTGGCTGTGTCTCCTTCAGTGCCGTGTGCCTGTTGGGGAAAGCTTCTTCCAGAAGAAAGTAAGACTGACACTGTCCAACAGCTTTCTTCTGTCTCTGCCTGGGATTTATTTCTCCATCTATTTCCTAATCTTGTTTGTCTACATCAAATAGTTTCCCTGTCCTAACCTGCAATTTTTATGGGCAATCATTTATAACTTTTCATTTTTTTCTCCCAACATTTTTCTTTCCGTGGTGTTCTAATCCTCCTGAGTTTCCTTACTGCTGTTTCATTTAATCTTATTTATAATTTGTTCTTCAAATGTGCTACCCTTATAGGAAATGTCATTTCTGTGAAAATACTAAGAGCAACCATTCAGGAAATATTTTTTTCTGCTTCTTTTTGACCACCTCCCACAAATTATTTCTACATAATGTTGATTAATCTGTAACCAGCACTTTTAAAAGCAGCATTCCATCTCTAACACAAAAAGAAAAATCCAACTTTAAATCATTTTGCACTGATTTACACTCTGAAAGAATTAAATATGGTTGGGCTGCCCTGGTGGCTCAGTGGTAAAGAGTTCACCTGCTAATGAAGGAGACACTGATTGGATCGATAATCCAGGAAGATCCCACATGTCACAGAGCAACTACGCCCAGCGATTGAGCCTGTGCTCTAGAGCCAGGGAGCCGCACCAACGGAAGCCCATGTGCCCTAAAGCCCACGCTCTGCAACAAGAGAAGCCCCTGCAGTGAGAAGCCTGAGCATTAGCCCACACAGCAATGAATACCCAGCAGAGCCAAAAATAGTCGACAAAACTAAGCAGAAACATAAATGCAATTATTAAAATATATATATATATATATATATATATA
>SJYQ01000252.1:1036638-1067509 GCA_006410935.1 Redunca redunca | reverse complement strand
TATATATATATATATGGTTGAAGCCAAATGATGGAGGGGCCTTTCCACTGAAGTAGAAGTTTTATTTTCAGGTCCTTTATAATTTCTTTCATTTCTCATAGTCTGCTTACTTCATCCTTCAATATCTACAAATAACCTTGAACACACTATGCAGTAAATAGTTCATTGTATTCTTCATAGAGAATTAAAATTCATTCATTCTGCACAGTCTTGTGACCTGAGATGCCATGAACTGTAGGGCAGAGATGACTAGACAAGAAATTAGGGGGCAACATTTCTTTCCCTTTTATTTTCTGGGTGTATTTGGATGAGTAATTGATCTGTCTAGATTTCAGTTTTATTCCCTAAAATGTTATGTCAATCCTAACTCCAAGACTCTAAGAATCAGGTAGTACCACACATATGAGATGGTTTATATATTGCTAAGTTTTTATACTGAATTCCCTACTGGACATTACCACTTATAGGCAGTGGAGCTTTTTCAAAGTTTACTCAGAACTCATCCTTCCTTCTCCAAACTTTCTTCTTCTCTGTGCTTCTTATTATAGTACCTGGCACTGTGCACAGAAACCCAGAAGCAATCTTGGGGTATTCACTTTTCCTCAATAATCACATTCAGTGAATCAAGAATTACTATCAATTCTACTACTTAACTTTATCTTGAATCTATCCCTTCTTTCTTATTATTTATCTTTGCAGCCCAATTCTACTGACTAGATTACTATTCCTTGTCTCTGTCTTCAGTTCCGAATTCCTTTAATCCATTTTTTTTAACAAAGAGTACAGAATGATCCTTTTGTGATGCAAATAGGACCCTTTCATTCTTACTTTAAATCATTCACTGGTTTCTTCCTTACCTTTAAGATAAAGTCTAAACCCATTAAAATGTCTCCTAAGACTGTCCTTGACTTTCAATTACATGATATTCTTTCTGTTTCCCCAATATGTCCTGCTTTTTCTCACCTGAAAGACTTTGTTCGTCTTTTCTCTCTCCCGGACTCCCTTTTCCCCAGTTAATACCCACACTATTTACTTACTCATCTTGCCAAATCCCACTCTCTTCAGTTTAAATATTACTTCCCATGGGAAGCATCCCTGAATGACCATCCCTTGGTTGGATACCATTGCTGTGTGCCCTCACAGTGTGCTGTGTTTCCTATTACAGTTATTAATAACAATCATAGTTACTTTTAAAACATCCTTCTCCTGGACTATACGCATTATGCAGTAAAGACAATGCCTGTCCTATTCACCGTTGTCTCTCTTCTGCCTAGCACAGTTCCCAGTAAACATTTGTTGAATAAGTGGGTTGTTATAATTACTCAAATGAAAGTGAAAAATAGTTTCTTCCTTCAAGAAGCTTAAGATCATTAAATATTGACAAATCACTATGACACAAGGCAATGCAGGGTAGGTGAATAATAATAGCAAGGCAGTAATCTTGGTATGGCATTTACTCCAGTCTAGTGCTGTACTGGGGCTTTCCAGGTAGCACTAGTGGTAAAGAGCGTGCCTGCCAATGCAGGAGATGTAAGAGACACAGATTGCATCCTTGGGTTGGGAAGATACCATAGTGGAAGGCATGGCGATGTGCTCCTGTATTCTTGCCCGGAGAATCCCATGGACAGATAGGGTAGGGCTACAGTCCATAGGGTCGCAAAGAGTTGGATACAACTGCAGTGATTTAGCACACATGCATGCAGGTACTGTAATAAGCCATCAATACACAAGCTCACTTCATTCTCACAACAATCCTAAAGGATGTAACTTGACAGTATTCTTATTGTCATTCTCACAACAGACTGAGAAGGGTTCTGGGACTTGCTGATGGCCACTCACCTGTTTGTGAGGGAATGCATTAAAATCCCAGGGATTTCTGGCTCTAGACTTCACGTTCTTAATCTCTTATGCTGCCCTGACTCCTGCCCTGCCTGCTTAGGAGGGGTTTTAGGTTGCCTGATTCTCACTCTCTGGCATCCAGGATCCTGCTTGGCTTCCTTGTCCTTGGGGTGTGGTGGTCACACTGAAGCCTGCATTCTGACATTGCCCTCCTGCCTGATGGGGCCTTTGGTGCCAGGAGGGTTCAGACGCAAACCCAGCAGAGTCTCAAAGTAGTTCAAGCAGCACAGGTTGCCAGGGATGCAAAGTATATCCATCAAGTGGTGAGGTAGTGCTGTCTTGATCACCATGAACCCAGGTCCTGGCACATTACTGAGCAGAGGTTTAAAGCCCTTGATCAGGGGCTTCCGTGCTGGCTCAGTGATTAAAAAACAATCTGTCTTCCAATGCAGGAGACAGTTTCCATCCCTGATCTGGGAAGAGCCCACGTGCCTTGGAGCAACTAAGCCTGTGTGCCACAACTAGTGAGCCTGTGCTTTAGAGCCTGGGAGCCAACACTACAGAGCCTCTGCTCTGCAACAAGAGATGCCACTGCAACAAAGGGCCCACAACTGGAGAGCAGCCCCCACTCCCCGCAGCTAGAGAAAAGGCCCCACAGCAGTGAAGATCCAGCACAGCCAGATATAAATTAAGCCCTCAGTCCACCTGTCTGTAATGACTTGGTGCCGTGGTTCATGAGCCATGGGGACCCTGACTAGTCTTGCATTTTTATTTTGCACTGGGCCACACAAATTATATAGCAGACCCTGCTAGGCTGGAAGGGTGACTGATGAATTCTAATTGCTTAGATCCAATCTTTGCACAGAGTAATTATTCAATAAATAAGTTGAATGAATGTATACCTGGGTCAGGCTACACCCCTTTCCTACTTCAGATCTCCTGAGGCACCGCTGTGGCTGGCAATGAAAAAGAGACACCTTTGATGTCAACATGAAGTTTTAGTTTTAAACTCAATTGCAGCGACTTTTAATAACTAAGTGGAAGATAGTTTTGGAACTGCCCCAAATATTAGGATATATATCACAGATTAGGATATATATTTGCCCATAGGAGAATATTTCCATAACATAGTTGGGAACAGCTATGGGAGAAAAGAAAGTTTGTTTGATGTCTGCACCTCCAATATCGTGTTTATAAGGTGGTTAAGAAAAAAAATAATCTTGCACTTTCCTGGTGGTCCAGTAGTTAGGAATCCATCTGCTAATGCAGGGGACGTGGGTTTAATCTTTTGTCTGGGAGGATTCCACATGCCACAGAGCAGCTGGGCCCGTGCACCATGACTACTGAAGCCCACATGGCCTAGAGCTCACGCGCTGCGACCAGAGAGGTCACCACAGTGAGAAGCCTCTGAACTGCAACTAGAGAGTAGCCCCCATTCGCCACAACTAGAGAAAACCCAAGCACAGCAACAAAGACCCTGTGTAACAAAGATCCAGCGCATCAGTTTTTAAAAAATGATGATCTTCACAGTGGGTGTGTTATGCCTGCGAAGACAGCGAAACAAGAGCCAGAATAGCTTGGAATCAGATTCTGAGAGAAAGTTAAGGGAATGAGAAACTGAAGCAAACTGAAAACTGAGTTAGAATTATTGAGAGAAGATGAGAGGAAAGCTATCATGGGAGATTTTGGAGCAAAGGACATGGCTGCTTGCATGCCTGAATGCAGGTCAGGACCCTGTGGAGACAATCTTTAAGCATCCTCTGACAGTTCCAAAATACAGAGCATTAAGTTTCCAGCTTGGAACCAGGATAGGACACTGATTTTGACCTCAAATTGGGAAAAGTAGCAATGCTCTGCTTTTCTCCAGTCAAGTTTCCCAGTCCTCAGAGGCTAAGTGTATTGAAATCTTAGAGTTGTGGTTGAGAGTCACATGATTCTGGCAAACCTGTGCTTTATATTTGTCATAAATTTATTCACTTTTATAATATAGTGTGTCAAGATTGTCATCAAAGATGGCTGCCTTTCATCCATGGCAAGGATGGCAGTTTGAAAAAGCAACAGAGTTAGCAAGTGATAGGTCAAGTGGCATAAGCCCTTGCAGCTCAAGCTGCACAGCATGGGCATCTCTATTGTTGTTTGCTTAGTGTAAAGTCTAATACTAACTTGTGCTTAACTTTGGATTGTCTTCACAGAAACTTTTAGGGATCTTGATATCATCCTCACTGGCTATCTTATTTTGGAAAGAAATAAGATGAACATTCACTGGTTGTGGCCTAATCCCCTTGAATCAGCTGGGGGGGGGGGCCCACTATTGCTATTATTTTTCATGAGTGGTGCTCAGATCGGCTGTTACTCTGACTTTCGCAGCATCCTACTCTCATAGTCATGAGTCCCATGGAGTCATGAGTCCCATGGACTAGCCTACTCCTCTTAGCTACTGAGGTGAAATAGGTCTAAAAATCAGACTAAGGAAGAGGCAATGGAAGACTTAGAACTCAAATCAAAGTAATTTTTATATAGTAAGATAACCATGTCAATTAAAGAAGCCATACAAACATTCTATAGACAGAAATACATGACCACCATTACATAAGAACAATCAGAATCTTTTGATGTAATCAGAAGCTAATAAGGGTTTCCCAGGTGGCTTAGTTGTCAAGAATCTTCCTGCCAAGGCAGGACACAGGAGACACGGATTTGATCTCTGGGTCAGGAAGATCCCCTGGAGGAGAAAACGACAACCTACCAAAGTATTTTTGCTGGAATAATCCCATGGACAGAGGAGCCTGTCAGGGTACAGTTCATGGGGTTGTAAAGAGCCAGACACAACTGAGCACACAGAAAGCTAATTTACCATGATTTTCTTCTCTGGAGGTAAGACTTCAATTTAATCATGTACACATGACCTAGAGAATGCCATTTAAAATATATCAACAAAGGAAACAAATTTTAAAAGATCAATACAATGAGAGAATCAAAATGAAATTAATCATTGTGTAAAAAAACTATTATGAGAATTAAAAGGTAATTGTAATTCTCACAAATATTAAAAATTATTTAACTTATCATCAACTCAAAATAATTTTTAGTGACATCTCAGTAGAAAATTGGAAGGAATTTCAAACATACCAAGTGAATTTCAACAGAAATCTCAAAAGGCTTTTTATGGACTTTGACAGGGTGTTCTAAAATAATCTAAAAGAGAAAATGCATTATAAATAACCAAAACTTAAAGAAGAACAATAAATGCATCTAAACCTTCCCATATGTTAAAACATATCATAATCTGTAACAGTTACTTTTGAATAGTACCAGTATAGAAGTAGATCAGCACAGAAATAGAACAGAAATTCCAGCAGTAGATCCATATATGTATTTTTTTAAAAGGCATTCCTGAATTTGGGATATATAAGCACAATCAAGAGAAAAATGGCAACAACAAAAACCCTTGAAAATCATAAGATGTCTTTTCTATTAATCAAAATTGTTAATACCTTTATAGGAAATATTTAGAGAAGGAAAAGGCAACCCACTCCAGTATTCTTGCCTTGAGAATCCTGTGGACAGAGGAGCCTTGTGGGCTGCTGTCCATAGGGTCACATAGAGTCAGATATGACTGAAGCGACTTAGCATGCATGCCTGCATTGGAGGAGGAAATGGAAAGCCATTCCAGTGTTCTTGCCTGGAGAATCCCAGGGATGGAGGAGCCTGGTGGGCTGCCGTCTATGGGGTCGCACAGAGTCGGACACGATGAAGCGACTTAGCAGCAGCAGCAGCAGGAAATACTTACATTTCTTAAAGAATAAAGAGTGAATTAAATGTGGAGGACTTCCCTGGTGGTCTAGTGGTTAAGCATACACCTGCCAATGCGGGGGACATGGGTTCAATCCCTAGTCCAGGAAGATGTCACCTGCCGCAGAACAACTAATCCCATGTGGCACAACTATTAAAGCCCATGTGCTGAAACTATTGAGCCTGAACACCTAGAGCCTGTGGTCTGCAACAAGAGAAGGCTCCATAATGAGAAGCCCATGCACTACAACTAGAGAGTAGCCCCCATTCTCCACAACTAGAGAGAGTCTGCACACAGCAATGAGGACACAGCACAGCCCCCAAAACAAAAAGCATGGAATTCAGTTTTTTGCCCAACATGTGAACAACTGAAATGACCCTGTTAAATGAAATAAATGTCAATTTATCTGATAGTCATTTGTTAAGTAAAAGAACTATGTCAATTTCATATAAAAAGAGTGTATCACCATTGGATCATTGAAAAAGCAAAAGAGTTCCAGAAAAACACCTACTTCTGCTTTATTGACTATGCCAAAGGCTTTGGCTTTGTGGATCACAACAAATTGGAAAATTATGAAAGAGATGGGAATACCAGACCACCTGACCTGCCTCATGATAAATCTGTGTGCAGGTCAAGAAGCAACAGAACTGGATATGGAACAGACTGGTTCCACATTAGGAAAGGAGTATGTCAAGGCTGTATATTGTCACCCTGCTTATTTAACTTATATGCAGAGTACATCATGAGAAGTGTTGGACTGAATGAAGCACAAGCTGGAATCAAGATTGCCAGGAGAAATATCAATAACCTCAGATACGCAGATAATACCACCCTTATGGCAGAAAGCAAAGAAGAAACTAAACAGCCTCTTGATGAAAGTGAAAGAGAGTGAAAAAATTGTCCTAAAACTCAATATTCTGAAAATGAAGATCATGGCATCTGGCCCCATCACTTTATGGCAAGTAGATGGGGAAACAATGGAAAGAGTGACAGATTTTTTGGGGGGACTCCAAAATCACTGCAGATGGTGACTGCAGCCATGAAATTAAAAGACACTCCATGTAAGAAAAGTTATGACCAACCTAGACAGCATATTAAAAAGCAAAGACATTACTTTGCCAACAAAGATCCGTCTAGTCAAAGCTATGGTTTTTCCAGTAGTCATGTATGGATGTGAGAGTTGGACTATAAAGAAAAGTGAGCGCTTAAGAATTGATACTTTTGAACTGTGGTGTTGACGAAGACTCTTGAGAGTCCCTTGGACTGCAAGGAGACAAAATCAGTCTATCCTAAAGGCAAGCAGTCCTGAATATTCATTGGAAGAACTGATACTTTGGCCACCTGATGCAAAGACCTGACTCATTTGAAAAGACCCTGATGTTGGGAAAGACTCAGGGCAGGAGGAGAAGGGGATGACAGAAGATGAGATGGTTGGATGGTATCACCGACTCAATGGACATGAGTTTGAGTAAACTCCGGGAGTTGGTGATGGACAGGGAGGCCTGGTGCGCTGCAGTCCAAGGAATCGCAGAGTCAGATGTGATTGAGGACTGAACTAAACTGAACAAAATATTTAATATAGTTTTAATACACTTTTCTGTAGTTCTTTAATTTTGCTGATGTGTTAATATCTTAAACAATGATCAGAACTACAGATAAAGTTTTATGTACAAAGATGTTCTTCTTTTCTAAATAAAAGACTCAAAATTTCAATTTTAGGAGATTGGTAAAGACAGGGAATTTAGTCATCTTGTATTAAAATTATTATATATTAACTGAGAGTTTTTCTGGAGATAAATTGGGGCCAAAATATGTGAAACTCTTTAATGTTGTACAAACTCTATGACTTAGGAAATCTACTTCTAGGAATTTACCCTGAAAGTATAATTGCAAAAAAAAATTATCTTAATTTTTATATAAAAGTATGAATCATGGTTTCAATTTTCACTCTATAGAGGGGTTAGTACACTTTTGTTTTAAAGCACCGTAGAATAGAGACCGCTGGCTTTATATGATCTTTGTTGCAATTGTTGTCACTCAAAAATGATTACAGGTGATCTGTAAACAAACAGGCGTGGCTGTGTTCCAGTAAAACTTTATTTTAAAAAGCAGCCTATGATGGGCTGTTCATGGCTCTATTTAATTACAATGTAATCTGTATAAAACAGAGTTGTTGTTTTTTTTTTTTTTAAGAAAATTTGCCTGTGGATGATCTAGTCTCCCTAAGAAGCCTCCACTTAGTATATTCAATCTGTTTTAATATTAAGCCTTATATAGCAAGTTAAATATTATTTTAAAATAATGTTTAGAATTTGGGAAAAATGCTAAAGAAGTTTCCATTTTCTTTGCCTATCCCATACTCCTAATTTACTTGAAAATGCATTTTGGAAAGTGGCTTACGTGATCTCTTGCCTATATGGTGAAAGAATGCTCCCACTTAAATGTGACTCCCCAGATCTGCTATGAGGTTGGCTTCAGCCACATCAGTTTGGATATGTTTGGATAGACCACTCCAAAATTCAGTGACTTGAAACAAGAATTGAAAGTTAATTTTCATAGCTCTGTGGATGAATTGAGCTCAGGCGGTGGTTCTATGTTCAGATCTCTCAGGGTTGCAGGTATACTGCTAGAATCATCCAAAGACTGGTCTGGGCTGGATATTCAAGATAGCAGCTGATGCTATCCATGGATGAGAGTTCATTTCATGTTTCCCGATGAAGAGCCCACATTTAACCTCTCCATGTGCCCTGGCCTTCTCATGCCTGGTGTTCCAAGAGACCTTCATGGAAGCCTTTAGACTTTTAGTGATTTAGCCTCAGAAATCCCAAACATTACTTTTACTCTGTGCTTTGGTCAAGCAGATTCCAAGAGAAATTCAGATTCAAAGGGAATAGAATCATAGACTCTACTTCTCAAAAGAGGACTGTCATGCATGAAAAAGACATAGGTTATGGCCACTTTGAACATAGCTATCACATATACATTGGATTCTGCTGGCATCTACTGCTGATACCTGTTCCTTCTTATTTCAGTGAAATCCTAACAGTCTCTCTTTGCTAACTCAATGGGCATTCTTCTCTCATTCAGGTTCCATTCCTGATTCTATGCCATTGCTTCCACCATGCAATCTACCACAGAAGTTCATTTCCAGTTTATGTTGTACGGTCACCTTAACACTATGATATAGTGTCCATGCCACTTAAGAATCAAAGAGAAAAACAAACCAGAACCCTCACTTTTGGACACAAAACATCATCCATTATTTACACGGGCCTTCTTCATTTTTGTTGTTGCTGAGTTGCTAAGTCGTGTCTGACACTTTGCGACCCCAAGGACTGTAGTCTGCCAGGCTCCTTGTCCTAGGAATTTTCCAGTCAAGAATACTGAAGCAGTTTGCCATTTCTTTCTCCAGGGGATCTTCTCAATCCAGGGATCAAACCGTTTGCTCTTATGTTTCCTGCGTTGGCAGGCAGATTCAACAATGGCATAGAATCAACACCCGGGAAGCCACCTGGGAAGCTCTGATGTTCATATAGGACCAAATGCATAAAAGTTGTGTTCTGAGTCCCCCATTTTAAAAACTTAATATGACACATTTTGATCTCTTTGAGTTAAAGTCTGATAAAGAAATATGAGGACACTTATGTTATCACACACTTCTTCCATGGCCTTCTTATCATTCCATAATAATTGAGGACAAGACAGTTGCTTATCTTGTTCTCTCTTTTGCTTTCTTTACATCATGTTCTCCTTCTTGACTCGGGTAGGAAATGGCAACCCACCCCTGTATTCTTGTGTGGAGAATTCCATGTTCAGAGGAGCCTGGCAGGCTATAGTCCATGGGGTCACAAAGAGTCAGACAAGACTGAGCTCATATGCTCAATGCAAACAACTTTCTTTCCTGAATCCATCTTTGTGGTTAAGTGTTGGTGAAGGTAAGTATATCATCTCTGATTTAAGTGAGGGGATATATATGACCTCATAAATCAATAAATCAGAAGAATTTCAAGCATCTTCTTTCTACATTAACCATTTCTTGCCAATTGTCATGCTAAAATATCATGACTTTCTTATTCTGGGAATATAAGAACATCTAGGCTTTTAATTGAAGCTTGAAGGCAGGTGGAGAAGGGGACGACAGAGGCTGAGATGGTTGGATGGCATCACTGATTTGATAGACATGAGTTTGAGCAAGCTTCGAGAGCTGGTGATGGACAGGGAAGCCTGGTGTGCTACAGTCCATGGAGTCTCAAAGAGTCAGACACAACTGAGCAACTGAACTGAGGCTTTTAATGATTTAGCCTCAGTAATCCCAAACATTACTTTTACTCCATTCTATTGGTCAAGCAGGTGCCAAAAGAGATTCATATTCAAAGGGAATGGAATCACAGACTCTAGGGAATATAAGAACATCTTTTATGTTCAGATCTGAAGTTGTAGCTGAGACTAGGTTAGACTACCAGATTAAAAAGAAAAATAACAGAAAGTAAGTAAATATCCATCACAAAGGAATGATTAAGTAAATAATGGTACAGCTACCTGATGGAACATTTAAAGATTTTTAAATGCTATTTACTTAAGAAGAAGGAAAAGGATGAAGAGTGTTAATAATTCAATGTTGAGTTTAATAGTCTATGTTTGCAATGGGGTGGCACTGGCTTTATAAAAAATAATATTTATTTTGTTTCCACTTGTACCTTCTCCATTTATGCTTATCTTCTGTACTCTTAATTAGAAATGGTTCTTAATGCTCCGTCTTTGTTCTTTTCCAGCTTCTCCCTCAGTATTGGTACTCAGTTTCATGACAATGGCTGCCATATTTATGAAAAAGTTTTCAAGATTCAGCCTGTACTCTGGCTGCCCTTTTATGCTTCAAATCTTTGTAACTATGTGCCTGCAATTCCTTTTGAAAATCCCATCTTTTTGACCAACTTGTGCCAAACCAGAGCTATCATCTTTCCATCAAGACTGACATCTCTTTGTTCTTTTCCTATTTCTCTCAATAGTAATCTATTTTCCCCATTTCACAGAATGTATGGTCTGTAATAGTTTTTCACTCATCCTCTCTCACTCTGATCTCCAATATCTATATCTGTATCACAGACGCTGTCACCTACCCAAAGCCACCCCCTTTCCTTATTTTTGACAATAGAAATGGCTTTTTTTTTTTTTTTGCAGCAGAATCAGAGTCACCTTCTCAAGTCTCAATTTCTAAATCTTAAAAAGTATAAAGTAATTTCAGTGATTTCACTTTTCTCACTATCAGTGGTTAGGACTGCACATATGATACAATTCTGGAACTAAGTTCTAAGGGGATATTTGCTGAGGAATATCCTAGGAAAGCTTTCTTCAGTCTTAAAAAGTGACACAGGAACTTCCCTGGTGATCCAGTGGTTAAAACTTCACCTTCCAATGCAGGGATGTGGGTTTGATCCCTGGCTGAGGAGCTAAGACCCCACATGCTTCCTGGCCAAGAAAACAAAATATAAAACAGAAGCAATATTGTAACAAATTCAGTAAAGACTTTAAAAATGGTCTGCATCAAAAAATGAAAAATGACACAAATAAGGGACACTGTTTCTTTCTTTGTGGGGAAGGAGACTCCATAGATATTATTGTATGAGAATGTGATACTTACAGCCCTGACAGCAATATTGAGAACATATGGGGTTAAGCCTGGCAACAAAAATGTTCACCTTTGCTGAGGATGACAAAGGGGAAAAACGGAAAAAAAGTTGAACCTTGTATGAGCTACCAAATTAAGGAAACCTTTGCATAATTTCGACTCATTTTTTTCCCTCAATTAATTTAGTAACAAGACCTTTAATTATGTAGACAATTCCAGTGCTGTGGGAAGACAATTAATATTCATTACAATGTAATTCAAGCCTCCGCTCTGCTCCTTAAAAGTTGTGTGACGTTAGGGAAACTACTTTGTTTCTATCAATTTCTGCATCATTGAATAAGGGACTATATTACACACTTAGTTGTTCTAAATAAAGGATAAAATGCACACAAAACAACTTTGATAGGGTAAAACATTGTATCAATATAACATTAATTAATATTTTGTCTTTTGAGTTTGATGACTTATTGATTGCTTGAGTCACTTTTCAAATGTCTGTTTAGGGCTCATTTAGGACTATAAATTAAGCATTAGTTACTCAGTCATGCCTAATGCTTTGAAACTCCATGGACTGTAGCCTGCCAGGCTCCTCTGGCCATGGAATTCTCCAGGAAAGAATACTGGAGTGGGTAGCCATTTCCTTCTCCAGGGGATCTTCCTGACCCAGGGATCAAACCCAAGTCTCCTGTGCTGCAGGCAAATTCTTTACCATCTGAGCCATAGTCTCTTCTAAGGGAGAGTCCTAAATGTTAGCTCTACTTCCATGTTTTTTNAAAACAATTCTGCTAAATACAGTTTCATGAAAAAATAAATAAAACCCTGATAAAAATCTAAGTATCAATAATCACTATGAAAATCTTTTACAAAAATTTATGAGATAAAACAAAGGTATAACCAGGGGAGATTTTATAGATTTACATACTCTAATTTTTAAAGCTTATAACATATTTAAACTTAATTAAGGTTATAAAAGAGCAACACAGTAAATCTTATAGTACTAGAAGAAATTAACTAAAGAAAGAAACACGGTTGCAATTAGAAAAAAGAAGTCATAGTATAATCGATTTAGTCAATAACTAAAATTTTAAAAGACTTATATAACAAAATGAATTCTATCAAGGATCATCCGTGAAATGAGAGAGAGAATATATTGTTCCTAGCACTGTAAATGAGAAAGAAGCTATAACCACAACTACAGAGACATATATCCCAAGATTGAAAACACTGGGATAGGAGTCCTGCACTTGGTTCTGATGTAGAAAATAGCAAAAAAAAAAACAAACAAACAACTATAGATCTTACCCCAAACATCAAATCAAGCTTGATAAGCTATTACATCATGGTTTTTGAAAAACCCTCCAGGGTTAAAGACACAAACGGAAATGAACTAAACAATAGAAAGTGAGTTTCTTCTTACAGGAACTTTGAGAACATTTCTGTCATGCTTGGCAATGTGGAAGGAGGAGGAATCTGCTAAGAAGGGGTAAACCAGCAGAGCACTCACTAGGCTTTGAACTAACCGTCTAAGAGCTGACACTCTTTGACAGTGTAGAATCCCAAAAAGGCAGGTCACCAAGCAGAAGTCCATCACACTGCCAACACACTTCTATGTGCCTTCATGGAGCAACCGAAGAGCATGCTGGAGGTAGGGCGCAGCTAGAAGAGTGGGCTGAAAGACCCTTCTTTTGTAGAGTAACCGGGTGAGGCGCAGCTAAAAGAAGCCTGCTGTGAAGCTTGAACCGTCTGAGGTTGAGGGTGGAGCAGAGAGGCTGCAGGTGCAGCCCCTACGCTGCAGACCTCCAGCTAAGACAAATGGGTGCTGGAGGTACGCAGGGAAGCTGAGAGACAAATCTGAGTAGATAGACCCTAAGGGACACAGGCTGGATGGAGTCTCCTGTGTGATTGTTACACAGACATATATGTAAGTAGAACCTCAAAGGCAGTACATTTAAGATGTAGGTACTTCACTGTCTATAAGTTATTCCTTAATTTAAAACACTGCTTCAGGGACTTCCCTGGCGGTCCAGTGGTTAAGACTCCAAGCTTCCAACGCAGGGCATGCAGGTTTGATCCCCGGGAAACTAAGATCCCATATCCTGTGCTAGTGAGCTCAGTCACTCATTCTGAGTGACTCTCTGAGATCCCATGGACTGCAGCCCACCAGACTCCTCCATCCATGGATTTCTCCAGGCAAGAACACTGGAGGGGGTTGCCACTTCCTTCCCCAATATGCTGTGCGGTGTAGCAAAAAAAAAAAAAATCCCAATGCTTCTTCAGAAAGAGGACTTTGATTGTGGTATGTTATGCAGCATGAAGGGGAAAAAATGTTAGAACTCCCCAGAAAACCTATCTTTTAGCTTTCTTACAATCAAATACATCTTTCCCCAAAGATTTAAATATTATGTTATTTGTAGCAGCTTTGAAAAGTAGCTGAATATGACAATCTGTGATTAAGTGCACAAAATTCAGCACAACTTTTTCGCTATCAAACTATGTAGTCATTACATTAGATATTATAGATGAATATGTAGGTAGAGAAAACTTTCTGTTGTTATTGAATTTAAAAATAGATTACAAATCAAAGTGTATAGTATCTTGAAAAATACATGTCTAAAACAACCACCAACAAAGATGAAAGGATCTAACCTAAACACTTAATGGCAATTATTATCTGCTTTTTCCTACTGTGTGTTTGATTTGTTTCTACAATAAGTCTGTATCATTTGTATAATTAAAAACAAGTTATTTTCTCATAAAACAGAAAACACCATGATAAGTAAGATGAATATCTTAAGGAAAAGAGCTGACCACATTAGCACATAAACTGATGAAGTTGTATGAAATTAATCTATTAATATTATATGTTAATAGTATAATAATTCATGTTAATGGGATGCATAAAATTTTGATCATAATGACACCAGTGGCTGACAAACTAACTTGATAAACTTGAGACAAGTGGTTATTTGAGGAAAAAGAAAAAGCAATCTACCTACTTCAAATCATTCATCCAGAATCAATCAGTATCTTAAAAAAAATGAAAACCATAAACACGAATACAAAATAAGAGGGAAAAAAATATAATATTGAAGGTAGGGGAATGTTCTAAGGATCAAACTAAATGTTGATTTAAAGAAAACCAGGCGTCACTAGTGGTAAAGAACGTGCCTGCCAGTGCAGGAGACAAAATTCCATCCCTGGGTTGGGACGATCCCTGGAGGAGGACACGGCAGCCAACTCCAGTGTTCTTGCCTGGAGAGTCCCATGGTCAGAGGAGCCTGGCGGGCTACAGTCCATAGGGTGGCAAGCAGTCGGACCTGGCTGAAGTGACTTAGCACGCCCTGATATATTTGTGTGGATTTTAAAAGCTTACTTACATCTAAAAAGTATAAAATTAGACCTCTAGGGAAAATATTTTTAACAAATACAATAAAAGGAGTGAAAATTGTACTCTATAAAATATTATTACTTATTAAACAATGGGATCATTTAATTCACAAAAGAAATGTAAATCAGCATTAAATGTATGAAAACAGTCAACTTTTTGATTAGCAATCAAAAATTCAAATTAAAAGTACCTTGAGTTATGCTGAGATTATTGAACTGTCAAAGCTAAAGAAAAGATAATAACAACTTCTGATGAGGGTGTAGGGATACCGATCATCTCAATCTCTGACAGTGCAATGCAAACTGGGAAGTCTTTCTGGAGAGTGATTTATGAAAGCTATGTCAAAATCCTTTAAAATATGCATATCCTTTGATACAGTCATTTCACTGCTAAGAGCTGATTTTTCAGGGGGGTTTGTTTGCAAAGATAAAAATCTACACAGCTCTGTTTATCATAGCATTTTTCAAAAATGAAAAACAAACTAACTGTTTACCAAAAAGGGAACTGAGTAAATGTCTTTTGATATATTCTGACCAAACAATGATACAAAACTATTAAAAGTTATTTCATTGTAAAAGTTTATTGTTCTTTAAAGATAGATGACAAACAGCTATTGAAAGTGAGAAAGTGTCAGTCGCTCAGTTGTGTCTGACTCTTTGCAACCCCATGGACTGTAGTCTGCTAGACTCCTCCATTCATGGGATTTTCCAGACAAGAATACTGGAGTGGTTTCCTTCTCCAGGGAATCTTTCAGACTCAGGGATAGAACCCAGGTCTCTCACATTGCAGGCAGACTGTTTACTGTCTGAGCCACCAGGGAAGCCTTAAACAGCTAATAAGCAAACAGAAATCATTGCAGAAGCGATTGAGCAGACTCTGGAGTTCAAATGTCCAGATTTGGTTCCCTACTCTGCCTTTTATTTCCTGCGCATTCTTGGGGAAGTTGTTTGCAATTTCTAATTCTCAGTTTACTCATCTGAAAAACAGGTAATAGTAGCAATTTCATTGAATTGTTCTGTGGTTTAAATTAGTTCATAAATATAAAGGAACAGTGCTTGGCATAAACTTAAGTGCTTTAAAAAAAGCTGACATCAATGAGTATCGTGAACTTAATTTAAAACATTACTTTTATCATAATTCTCTTCCATATCAAAGACAAAGAATGACTTTTAAATGTGTAGAGATTAAGCCTAAGCATTTTTACTTAACAGAAAATTGGCCCTATTGTAAAAAGAGGTTTCCTAGGTGGCTCAGTGGTAAAGAATCCACCTGTCAATGCAAGAGACATGGGTTCAATCCCTAGATTGAAAAGATCCCCTGGAGAAGGAAATGCCATCACCCTCCAGTATTCTCGCCTGGGAAATCCACTGGAGAGAAGAGCCTAGAAGGCTACAGTTCCTGGAGTCACAGAATCTGACACAACTGAAGAATTGAACATGCATGCTGTTAAAAGTACACAGAAAATTCCTTGTGTATGAACACATCCAGAAGTTTCTGCCTCCTTTGTAGTGCTTCTCCTGGGCACTCTTGCTAGATTACTGGTTCCTCAACTGCCTTCTCATCCTTCTTCAATCGCTACCCCAGTGCAGAATGCTCTATCACCACAGCCTTCCCTCTATTCATCTAAAATACAGCTGGCCTTCCACACAAACCAGCATCCTGTGAAAATCTTTCTTTCCCCTCACCAGCCTGTTGAATTATCAGAAAAAAAAAAATTCTGACATGTCAACCCTATATCAATTTTTCTGGCCCTTAATATCAGTTCAGTTCAGTTCACTCTTTTGGTCCTATCTGACTCTTTGCGACCCCACATACTGCAGCACACCAAGCCTCACTGTCCATCACCAATTCCTGGAGTTTACTCAAACTCATGTCCATTGAGTCAGTGATGCCATCCAACAATCTCATCCTCTGTCGTCCCCTTCTCCTCCTACCTTCTATCTTTTCTAGCATCAGGGTCTTTTCCGATGAGTCAGTTCTTCACATCAGGTGGCCAAAGTATTGGAGTTTCAGCTTCAGCATCAGTCCTTCCAATGAATGTTCAGGACTGATTTCCTTTAGGAAGGACTGGTTGGATCTCCCTGAAGTTCAAGGGACTCTCAAGTGTCTCCTCCAACACCACAGTTCAAAAGTATCAATTCTTCAGCACTCAGCTTTTTTTATAGTCTAACTCTCACATCCATACATGACTACTGGAAAAACGACAGCTTTGACTAGATGGAAATTTTTTGTCAAATAATGTCTCTGCTCTTTAATAAGTTGCCTAGGTTGGTCACAGCTTTTCTTCCAAGGACCAAGCGTCTTTTAATTTCATGCCTGCAATCACCATCTGCAGTGATTTTGGAGCCCCAAAATATAAAGTCAGCCACTGTTTTCACTGTTTCCCCATCTATTTGCCATGGATTGATGAAACCAGATGCCATGATCTTACTTTTCTGACATTTTCACTCTCCTCTTTCACTTTCATCAAGAGACTCTTTAGTTCTTCTTCACTTTCTGTCCTAAGAGTGGTGTCATCTGCATATCTGAGGTTATTGACATTTCTCCCAGCAATCTTAATTCCAGCTTGTGCTTCATCCAGTCTAGTATTTCTTATAATGTACCATGCATATAAATTAGATAAGCAAGGTGACAATATACAGCCTTGACGTACTTCTGTACCTGTTTGGAACCAGTCTGCTATTCCATGTCCAGTTCTAACTGTTGCTTGCTGACCTGCATACAGATTTCTCAGGAGGCAGGTCAAATGGTCTGGTATTCCCATCTCTTTCAGAATTTTCCAGTTTGTTGTGGTCCACACAGTCAAAGGCTTTGGCATAGTCAATAGAGCAGAAGTAGATGTTTTTCTGGAACTCTCTTGCTTTTTTGATGATCCAATGGATATTGGCAATTTGATCTCTGGTTCCTCTGACTTTCCTAAATCCAGCTCGAACATCTGGAAGTTCACGGTTCATGTACCGTTGAAACCTGGCTTGGAGAATTTTGAGCATTACCTTACTAGCGTGTGAGATGAGTGCAATTGTGTAGAGTATGAGCATTCTTTGGCATTGCATTTCTTTGGGGTTGGAAGGAAAACTGACATTCTCCAGTCCTGTGGTCACTGCTGAGTTTTCCAAATATGCTGGCATATTGAGTACAGCACTTTCACAGCATCATCTTTTAGGATTTGAAATAGCTCAACTGAAATTCCATCACCTCCACTAGCTTTGTTTGTAGTGAGGCTTCCTAAGGCCCACTTGACTTCACATTCCATGATGTCTTGCTCTAGATGAGTGATTACACCATCGTGATTATCTGGGTGGTGAAGATCTTTTTTGTATATTTCTTCTATGTATTCTTGCCATCTCTTCTTAATATCTTCTGTTTCTGTTAGGTAAATATCATCTCCATCCTTTATTGTGCCCATCTTTGCATGAAAATGTCCCTTGGTATCTCTAATTTTCTTGAAGAGATCTCTAGTCTTTCCCATTCTATTGTTTTCCTCTATTTCTTTGCATTGATCACTGAGGAAAGCTTTCTTTGCTCTCCTTGCTTTTCTTTGGAACTCTGCATTCATTTGGGTGTATCTTTCCTTTTCTCCTTTGCCTTTCACTTCTTTTCTTTTCATAGCTGTTTGTGAGGTCTCCTCAGACAACCACTTTGCCCGTTTGCATTTCTTTTTCTTGGGGACTGTCTTGATCACTGCTTCCTGTACAAAGTCACGAACCTTCGTCCATAGTTCATCTGGCATTCTATCAGATCTAATCCCTTGAATATGTTTGTCACTTCCACTGTATAGTCATAAGGGATTTGATTCTGGTCACAGTGGAGAGTTCTGACAAAATGTGGTCCACTGGAGAAGGGAATGGCAAACCACTTCCGTATTCTTGCCTTGAGAACCCCATGAACAGTATGAAAAGGCAAAATGATAGGATACTGAACAAGGAACTCCTCAGGTCAGTAGGTGCCCAATATGCTACTGGAGATCAGTGGAGAAATAACTCCAGAAAGAATGAAAAGATAGAGCTAAAGCAAGAACATCACCCAGTTGTGGATGTGACTGGTGATAGAAGTAAAGTCCGATGCTTTAAAGAGCAATATTTCATAGTAATCTGGAATGTTAGGTCCATGAATCAAGGCAAATTAGAAGTGGTCAAACAGGAGATGGCAAGAGTGAACACCAACATTTTAGGAATCAACGAACTAAAGTGAATGGAATGGGTGAATTTAACTCAGATGACCATTACATCTACTACTGTGGGCAAGAATCCCTTAGAGGAAATGGCATAGCCACAACAGTTAATAAAAGAGTCCAAAATGCAATACTTGGATGGAATCTCAAAAACGACAGAATGATGTTTGTTCGTTTCCAAGGCAAACCAATATCACAGTAATCCAAGTTTATGCCCTGACCAATAATGCTGAAGAAGCTGAAGTTGAGTGGTTCTATGAAGACTTATAAGACCTTCCAGAACTAATGCCCCCCAAAAGATGTCCTTTTCATCACAGGGGACTGGAATGAAAAACTAGGAAGTCAAGAAACACCTGGAGTAATGGGCAGATTTGGCCTTGGAATATGGAATAAAGCAGGGCAAAGACTAATAGGGTTTTGCCAAGAGAATGCACTGGTCATAGCAAACACCTTCTTCCAGCAACACAAGAGAAGACTCTACACATGAACATCGCCAGATAATCAATACCAAAATCAGATTGATTATATCCTTTGCAGCCAAAGATGAAGAAGCTCTATACAGTGAGCAAAAACAAGACTGGGTGCTGACTGTGGCTCAGATCATGAACTCTCTATTGCCAAATTCAGACTTAAATTGAAGAAAGTAGGGGAAACCACTATACTATTCAGTTATGACTTAAATAAAATCTCTTGTGACTATACAGTGGAATTGGCCCTTAACATAGACTTCCCTAAAATATCCCAAGTGTGAGCCCAGTGTCCTTTGTTTCATGAAGCCCATTAGTACCCAAAACAAATACTCTGTGTACAAATCTAGCCATGCAAGTTAGAATATAATTTTAAGGCACAAAAATACCTATGGCCTCTGTGGTCCAATCTGCAGGAGTGTTAGCTTCTCATGAAGTCATTTCAGAATGCTTCCAGACTGATTTTAATAGAGAAGAGCCCAACCTCACACAATAGCAGGAATTGACCAGGAATTTAATGAAATAAGATGCCTTCCTGAGACATATCACAAGTTTCCTATGTCTATAGAATCCACAGATATTTTCATATATTATAGAACTGTGCTTTCACTCTCATGTCAAAACTAAGGTGGAGAACATTTCAGAAAGAGACACGTGCAGTGTGCATTCATTCCTAAGTTGTCTGAAGCTTTAGAAAGTCAGAGAATAATCTCAGTTGAATCAGAACAAGTTTTCTCATCTCCTCCTCAAATAATTTTATGTCCTTGGGTGGTTGCACGGATCTCAAGGACTTCAGAGTCTAGCAAAATCTGATCAACTCTCCATAAAGAGTCCTTCAGAACCTCTTAGACTAACTGCAAATAACTTCCCATTTATTCGAACTGGGCGACAACATCAAATCACATTATGTTCATGTAGGAAGTAATTGAAAGGCGACTCTTTAGTTCTGAATGCAGAAGTTGGTCAAAAGTCTAATATTTTCAAAAGCTATATCATTTTGAAAAAGTGAAGAAAATTGCATTTTTCTATCTTTCAAAAAAATCTAACAGTATCTTTTATGGTATTTTTAAGGTACCCTCGTTTCTGCTGTGATGTTGAGGGAAAATCAAGGACATAAGAGTGAGAGATACAATGTGGCCGACTTCAAACAGCAGCTATACTGAGTCCTTCATTACCTGTTCTGTTGTGGTTCAACTAAGGATTGGAATAATAGCTGAAACACATAGGTGAGTAAATACAATTGAAAAAAGAAAGGCAGTGATGGGAAGCAGTGTATTCACAAATGAAGACTGGTCAGGGATGCCCTCACCTATTCATCTGTCCACTCACCTATTCACCCATCGATCCATCCATTAATTATTATTTTTAATATCTTATTGAGGAACTCTTGTGCAGGTTCTTTCTAGGTGCTGAGGAAGTATCATGAACAAAGCCTACATCATCTCTGACCTTGTAGAGCTTCAGTCTACCTACGGAAGGGTGTATTGTTCATGCTCTCATTAATTCATTAGAAATTAATGAGGACGCACCCAATGTCACTGAAATGTGAACGTCTTTGCAGAAAAGGTAGAGTTGTTTTTCTCATAGGACACTTTTCTACTCCTCCACTTGTTTGATCGTCCTTAGAAAAATGCAGACTCCTCAAGGACAGTAGTATCTAGGTTTCACTTCAGTACAATTTTAGCACCTGGTGATGTTTCCTGCCTTGTGAACGGCAACACCTACATCCATGGAATGGCTTCTCACTGTTTTGTTTGCTGCACTCACTATATGTGTGTGCACGTTCAGTTGCTCATTGTGTCTGATTCTTTGCAACCCCATGGACTGTAGCTCAGCAGGCTCCTCTGTCCATGGGATTTTTCAGGCAAAAATACTAGAGCAGGTTGCCATTTCCTCCTCTAGGGGATCTTCCTGACCCAGAGATCGAACCTCAGTTTCTTGTGTCTCCTGCACTGGCAGACAGGTTTTTACCATTGAGCCACCAGAGAAGCCTGTATTCACTAGGAGACATTCAATACGCGTGGCTTCTTTTGAATGTAAATGCTTGTATATTACAGAATTCCTTGAAGCTGGCTATGAGACAGACCACTCTGTATTCCCACCAGCATCTTCTTTCCAGCCCTTGTCCTCCCTTAGCCTGTATGATACCTTCTGTAACACTACAACTTCACTGTTTTCCTTCTATTTGTTTGACTACTTTTTCTCTGTTGAACTTGATAATTCTGTTCAATTCCATTCAGTTCCAAAGCAAGCTAATTCAGTTTTATTAATATTTGAGCAGTTACTATGTGCTGGATACAATTTATCACCTCTAGAATACTCTAAAATTCACCCTTCAGCTATCTGATGGATCTAAACCTACGTTGTCTATTGGACACCATCTCCTGGGTAACCTACGATCTGCTTATTCTAAGCGCATCTAAAATTAAACTTAGCATTTTATTCTGAAAATGGGAATCTACTTACTTCTTATGTGAATATGATATTAATAATTTGAATATTGTTTTAGCCACTAATATATAAATCTCCATGTTGTAGTTAACTAATTCTTCAAAATTTCCTTGGATCAAGCTTAATTTTATTCCAAATACAGTTCATTTTCAATCACAATATGCCTGAACTTGTCTTGATTACTTTTATACCCTCTTGCATTCCAACCTACACAGCATACTTTGCTAAGTTACCAAAATAAGTCACCTTTAACGATGCTGAACTCTTAGGGAAGCAGGTCTAATTTCTTCAGTTTGGGGTATAATAGCTTAGGATGCAATACCTTCACTCAGTTCAGTTCAGTTCAGTCGCTCAGTCATGTCTGACTCTTTGGGACCCCATGAATTGCAGCACACCAGGCCTCCCTGTCCATCACCAACTCCTGGAGTTCACTCAGACTCATGTCCATCAAGTCGGTGATACCATCCAGCCATCTCATCCTCTATCGTCCCCCTCTCCTCCTGCCCCCAACCCCTCCCAGCATCAGTCTTTTCCAATGAATCAACTCTTCACATGAGATGGCCAAAGTACTATCATGGCCTTGATTGCCACTAATGTTGTACATTTGTTCTACCCTATGAAGAAACTAGATGTCTTCCTGAAAGTTATGTAATTTCTTCCTTCTAAAGTTTTCTCCAACTTTTCTCACCCTTTGTGGTATGCCTGCTTCTGTCACATTCCAGGTGTTAAAAGTCTTTCTAACTTTTAAGCTCTAGTTTAAATCAACCTTCTTGATGATG
This sequence comes from Redunca redunca, assembly GCA_006410935.1. NCBI lineage: Eukaryota > Metazoa > Chordata > Mammalia > Artiodactyla > Bovidae > Redunca > Redunca redunca. Next base: position 1,044,995 of record SJYQ01000252.1, on the reverse strand, counting down.
TATGCTGCAATGAAAATAAATTTAAAAGAAAAGATATAAGGAGGATGGGCTTTGGGAACATAGAGACTTGAATTAAACCTTGGATCCACCACTTTACATGCTGTTTGATCACTGACAAATTACTTTAAATTGTGACACTGCTCTAAGCGGGGAAACTTCTCTCTTCAAACTGAAAATAATCTTCCCTTGGACTTTGAAATGAAGAAGGTGGCTAAATAGCACGATTTGATTAAAATAAGTATGAAAATGCACAAGGGATGCTGGAGTTCAACCATCCTGAGACTTAGGAAATCACTGGTTAAAAATTTACCAGAATCCAGGATACAATTAAACCATTTCAGGCATGAATGTGGTCCTGAGAAAGAAGAATCTGTTCACACAGAAAATGTTTGTATATTTTCACTGCCCTTCATTGTGACTTGATAAATTTACAAACCAGTAGGCTAGTAATCAAACTGTATATTTCCACCCCTACTACATGGGAAAAGTAATTTCTAGAGTACCCAAAGCCATTTCACTCCTGGATATCACCCCTCTTTCACCCTCTAAATTAGACATCAACTTATAAATTTATTCTGGGACAAAAAATTCAAGTAAAAGTCATGGCTGATGGCTGAAAGTCAGGAGTTGTTGTAGGAGTGATGTGGGAGTGATGCGTTTTGGCAGTTTTAGATTTAGACATGTTAATTCTGCCAAGGAACTAAATACATATTCCATAGGTTCCCTTCTGTATATTACAAAACACACAGGGATTCCCTGATGGTCCAGTGGTTAAGAATCCTCCTTGCAATGCAAGGGACATCTGTACCATCCCTGGTCTGGGAGGATCCCACATGCCATGGGGCAACTAAGCTTGTGCTCCACAAGTACTGAAGTCCGAGCGTCTAGAACCTGTGCTCCACAACAAGAGAAGCCACTGCAGTGAGAAGCCTGTGCACCACAACTAGAGAGCAGCCCTTGCTCACTGCAACGAGAGAAAGCCTGCTCACAGCGATGAGGACCCAGTGCAGCCAAAAGTTAAATAATTAAAAATTTAAAAGCCAAGCCAACAAAAAGAAATCATACAACAACAAAAGTAAAACCATATAGCAAGAACCGTTCCCAGCAGGGTTACAGTACACTGGATATTTGGTAAGCCTTATGCCTATCCACTCACCCTCCAGCCAATGATCTTAGAATCTGGACAAATTAAAAAAGACCCAGTCAAATCCATGCCCTACTCAACCATGCACTGCCAAATATTAACCCAGATTGATCTCTTTCAACTGATGACTAAATTAAAATATAAATACATAAGAAAATATTTGATAATATATAATTGTACTCAAATTATAAAGGATAATCCACCTTAATATATATATATATACATTAAGAAGCAGAAGAAATCTCAGCATCAATGTTTGCTTTTAAATAAAATTAAAACATGCTTACACACAATATATAGGAAAAAGGAAACCCAATATGTAAGTAGGAGAGCTGGAAGAATCCAGCTTTCTCAGCTAATCCAAATATAGTAATTTTGTTTTCCATGTGTTTCTACTGGGCTTCCCTAGTAGCTCAGTTGGTAAAGAATCTGCCTGCAATGCGGGAGACACAGGTTCAAACCCTGGGTTGGGAAGATCCCCTTAAGAAGGAAATGCAACCCACTATGTGGAGAATCCCATGGACTGAGAAGCCTGGCAGGCTACAGTCCATGGGGTCGAAAAGAGTCAGACAAGACTGAAGTGACTGAGCATGGCACTCACATGTGCCTCTGCTAGTCTGGCATTGATGGTCATAAAGCTTGGATTTTTTTCAAACTTGCATTAAGGAGGGGTTCTTATTATTGGCATTAGGCAATTTTCCATGTGATTCCTCTGAAAATTTATCCCAACTCCTTTTTTTCTTCCAGGATTTCCTAAAAGTTTATGCTTTGAACACTTTCTTATTTTCTAGTGTTTATATAAAATTATTCCTTCTTAATAGCATTTCTGTCATTTCAGTTAACTTTCACTGGGAAAGGAAGTAGAAAAATGACTTCAGTTTGCAATCTTGATTCAACTTCTCCATCAGATATTAATTTTGTATGCAAGAAAACAATAAATGTTACTCTTAAATATTACAATGATTAAAAATAAATTAAAAAGATAGTCTCTGCTTATGTGAAAAAAACAGCTAAATGGAACACCTCATTTTCTCTGTAATGATCAAGATAATGAGGCATTTCTGTGCCAAGTTAAAAAAAAAGTTTACTTTAGAAAATTCTTTTTGAGACTCAAATGTAAATTCTTTAATTTTTTATAAATTTCTTCCTATATTATGCTACTCTGAAAAGAGAAATGTGGTACTCTGTAAGATTTGTAGGAATGTATTAAACATGTGTGTCTCTCTTCCATGGGTATTAGGGTCAATCTTTAATTAAATATGGAACATTTATTGTTCTTAAGTTGAGAAGACAGTAACTAGCAAAGCATCAGTTCCAATCCACTATCGTAAATCGATTCCAGACTTTGAGAACTGTAAGTGCTAAAATTATTTTCAAAAACTTTGGCAATTAGCATTAAAGTTCAATCATTTGATGTGCACTATAGCTAAATAGGCATTTTCGAGGTGGCACTAATGGTTAAGAATCTTCCTGACACTGCAGGAGATGCATGTTGAATCCCTGGGTTGGGAAGATACTCTGAAGTAGGAAATGACAATCTACTCCAATATTTTTGTCTGGGAAATTCCACAGAGAACTGGTGGAATTCCTGGTGGACTACAGTCCATTGTACCGCAGAATCTAACACGACTGAGCAACTAATTACACGGTAACTAAATAGGTCATATCTTTAGATAATGTTGCAGCCTCTGGGTCTCACTAAGGATAATACATATCATACATTATTGTCCAGCTTCAGATGCATGAAGATAGCCAACAATATTCACGCTTTTACCTGAGACTTACTTCCACTGTATCTTTGTCTTGTTCACCTTTCATTACAATAGCTAAAGAAGCAGAATATGTTCGACATTGTCTTCTTGTACTAAGTCCCATTCTTATACTGCTAAACCTCCTCTCCCTATCCTAAGCTCTGTATTTCAGGGATTGGAAGACTGGAAACTACATTTGTTGGACTCCTTGTCAGTTGGATCCCGGGGTTGGATTCTAGCAACAGAAGTAGCAGATAGAGGATTGAAAAAAACACCTGGGCTCTGAGACTTCCCTGGTGCTCCAGCAGTAAACAATCCACCTTCCAAATGCAGGGGACATGGGTTCAATTCCTAGTCAGGGATCTAAAATCCTACATTCTGTGGAGTGACTAAACCCTTGCACCACAACTAGACAATCCATGCATCACAAGGAAAGATCCCACACGACCCAGAGAAGATCTCATGGGCTGCAACTAAGACCCAGTGCAGCCAAATAAATAAATAAATAACAACATTTTTTAAAAGAATAATAAAAAAAAAAAACTGGGCTGCAATAGCATTTGTACGTTGAGCTAAGGTACTGACTCCACCTTTTCACTGTTCATTCTCTAGCCCTGGGTGTGAGAGGGGTAGTTGACTCTTCTAGTTTCTGATGTCCAGGCAGCATCACCATTCCCTATAGTTCCCTATAATCCTTTCCAACAATTTTAAACTCTGCTTCTATACTAAGTTTTCCTCTGTTTGAAATTCTTAGAGTGGTTTCTCTATTTCTGATTGGCCCCTGGCCAATACACATAATAAATACATGAACTCTATTAATTAAAGGAAAAAATGAACTTGGGCCAAGTTGTGAAACTCTCTGCAGTGGAATCTTGGTGATACAGATTAAAGCTTTCTCAGCCCCACCTGATCCACTTGAGGAATAACTTGACTGCTTTCTTGTAGATAAGAGTACTGGGGACCAGTGGAAGAAAAGACAGACAGCTCATCTTCTTGCTCACTGCCTAATTACACCTCCTCTGACTGAGTTCTGGAGCACCGTAGATCTCCAAGGTTGCCTTTTGTCACTGCCTGAATGCTACTTACTTCTGTGCCCATAATGATATGGCCCTGATGGTATCATTTGAAGCTTGAAGGATGTAGACAACAGCAAGGTGCCCTTTGAGGTAGTATCTTTGCTGAAGGCAGGCATGGTTTCAGATGAGATGTCATATTTTTCAAGCATGGCATTGCCTGCTTGATCCATTTTGTCACATTACTTCTTCTGGTGCGTGTCACATTATGTTAGGTCATGCCATCAGCAATGAGACATGCTGTTGCCAGAGCGGCAGCCTATGGACCGCCACAGATTCAAAAGCCCTTGTTTTTTACTGAGACACGTGAGCTTTGGATCCTGTTCCATCAAGTCCTATAGTCATCATACAAAATATATATATATATATTTCCAAGAAAACAAAATAGTAAGTTGACTTAAAGAAATCACGAGAGAACATTCTGAGAAAACACCATCATCAGTACTGAAGCTTATGCTCCAATGCCTTGGCAAAGCCGCATCTCTTTACATTCAGCTCTTGACTTCTAACAATGGCAGTCATTTTGGATAAATTGTGCCTTGATGCTTCAGCACCAGACAGATTCACAGGAGCATCTTTATAGATTTCAAAAAGAGCTTACATTTAGAAAGATAGGACAGTCTGGGTCTTGCCACTTTGATTCGTATTTAGAACCAGAACAAATTTCTCTTTCTGTTGCCTGTGGAAGACACATTCTCCAAATCGATGTCTGGAATTGCTAAATAAATTTCAAAGAATAGATTTTTTTTTTCCTGACCTCATTTAAATGTCTAGACATTTGTGGATTATTGGATCTCAACCATCTGAAACATCAAGCCAATATTCCCCAAACCAAATTTAACCTATAGATTAAGAATGCAATCAAGAACTGTAAAATGAGTCTCATTGCCAGACCCACAGGGAGGAAGCTGAGAAGTGGAAGAAAAGAGATGATCTCTTAAAAACCTTCCAACTAGATGGAAGAACAAAGGAAACACAGACAATCAGTGAATAAGCACTGACCAATATATTGTTGCTGATATTAGTGTGAGATAAGCACAAAGGAGAGATGGGAAAATCAGAGAAAGGTTAAGTAACTGGGAAAACAGCTAATTGTACCTATTCTCAGATGATACACATTTACATATAAACATGTTTCATGTTCATGTTTCAGGGTTCTTATTTTTCTTTATTTGAAATCCAAGCTGTTTTAAGGCTATTTTATTCTATAAGCAATTGCTATTAGATGGCAGTTTAAAAGAAAAAAAAAAATGACATGATGGCCTATAGGAGGAGGCTGTGTCAACAGAGAAGCTAGAGAAAAGGCTTCCTTCCCCACCTTTCTCCTTGTTAGGAACAAACTGCTAAAGGAACAAGTCCACCAGGGGGGTACCTTTTAAAGGAGTAAGGGTCCCAGGCTGCTGGAAACCTTCAGAAATTATTTCCTGTTTTTAACCAGGTTTTCCTTTAGTCACGAGGGGAAACAAAACAAAATAAAACAAAAAACAACCTATTTCCCTTCCAGCCCATATTTAACCATCATATTTGTGCACATGATTGCAGCTCTTCTGAAAGGACTTGGAATGAGCTGCCAGGCTGCAAGGGATTGAATCGAAAGCCCCCTAACAGTTAAAGTGTCCATTAGCTCCTCTACACTTAGCATCCGTCAGAGAGAAAAAGGGCTGGGAGCCCCGGGCGAATTTCTAACTAGCCTAATGAGGAGAGAGATTCTGGGAGCAAAAAAAGTTCATTTGCTGAATTTCCAGCAAGAAGTCACTTCAATATTGCTTCTAGGAAACACTGACAGGCTTTGTTGGTAAGAAATCATTATGCTGAGAAAGAAATGGGATATTGTTATATGAGATTTTTAAAGAAAATTCATTTTGATAGATGTCTAACTGTGCATTCAATTAAATTTCCTTCTCTTTCTTAAAAAATAGATGTCAGGTAATTGTACTCAAGTTCTGTAAGCTGAAAAGTGTTATCCTTTCCTTCCAGTTATTAAAATTTCTTTATCAATATGTGTCTTTCTTGTCTTTATCCTTTTGACTACAGGGGGCCCTCAGTGAAAATATGTGGATTTCTCCCCTCCTTTCCTGTCAACTGTGTGTGTGCCTCACAGAAGGGTTAGCAAGGGCTGCTCCTTTGGAGAAAATTGACTTCCATATTTAAATTATGTAGGGTCTCTGCCCCTGAAAATTCCTCTTCTTAAAAACCAATGCACATAATCACTTTCTAGACACAGAGTCCATTATTTTTATTTGTTTATTCTTTCTCCCTATCTTCTGGCTGTGCTACATAGCATGCAGGATCTCAGTACCCCAACCAGGGATTGGACTCATGTCCCCGGCAGTGGAAGTGCCCCATGCCCCAACCACTGGACTGCCAGGGAAGTCCCACACAGTTAAATCACAAAACATCACTATTTACTGTGATGCCCCACTAGTTTCTACCTAGGTATCCTAAAGCTGAAGCTCCAGTACTTTGGCCACCTGATGCAAAGAGCCCACTCAATAGAAAAGACTGATGCTAGAAAAGATTGAGAACAAGAGGAGAAGGGGGCGATGGAGGATGAGATGGTTGGATGGCATCACTGACTCCATGCATATGACTTTGAGCAAATCCCAGGAGATAGTGAGGGACAGAGAAACCTGGTGTGCTGCAGTCCATGTGGTCACAAAGATTCAGATACGACTGAACATGAATGACAACAAAGTATCCTGACATTTTGTGATGGTCCTTCTGAAGGTTCTAACAATGATCAACCAACTGCTGTTCAAAGCACTTAGCTCCTTCAATCCATTCCCTTATTCCTACCAGATCCATTATTTTAAAATATGGCTTTGCAAGTAATACACTCCTCTTCCTAAGATATTTAGACCTTCAAGTGGCCATGCATCTATCATCTGGAACAACCAGTTTCTCTTCTTGATTAGTTTCAGATAGTGACATTCTCACGTGCCTAATCAACGAGACACATATTCTTAGAGCCATATTCCCTCACTCCAGATTTCCCTTATATTCATCAGAGCCACTCACTTTATTTCATGTGATATATTCCCAGTCATGCAGGATTCTACCTTCATGATAAGGATCTCATTTGCCCACTCCTCTCCCTGCCCATTGCCATCTAATTAATTCAGACTATTTTTTATATCTTGCTCTGACTCTTTTAATAACTCATTAATTGGTTTCTCTAACACTTACTTGTCTTATTCTAGATAATTCACATATGACAACCATACTAATTTTGCTAAGATAAACTTTAACCGCATTGTTATCTCCAACAAAGCCTCTGTATGACTCTCCCACAGTCTACTGGGTTTGACATAAGTCTTAGTATTTAAAGTGTTCCAAAATGTGGTTGACACCTACATTCTAGGACTTACTTCACAGTTTTTTCATTAATACCTGCTAAGCTCTCACAAAATATCACTACAAACTGTCCCTATCACGTCTCACACTGTTTGATTTTTGTGTCTCCACTCAGTCTCTACAAGTGGAATTTCCCTCCTCAACTGTCTTCCTGATTCAAGCATGTGTGTAAGTGTGCTCAGATGTTCAGTATTGTCTGACTCTTTGTGACCCCATGGACTGCAGCCTGCAGGATCATCTGTCTGTATGATTCTCCAGGCAAGAATACTGGAATGGGTACTATTTCTTCATCCAGATGATCTTCCAGACCCAGGAATCAAACCTGCACCTCCTGAGGCTCCTGCATCGGCAGGTGAATTCTTTATCGCTAGGGCCACCTGGGAAACCCTTGTGTGTGCTAAATCACTTCAGTCATATCTGACTCTTTGCAACCCAATGGATTGTCACCCGCCAGGCTCCTCTGTCCATAGTAGTCTCCAGGTAAGGATCCTGGAGTGGGTTGCCCTGACCTCCTCCAGAGGATCTTCCTTGCCCAATAATTGAAACCATTTCTCTTAAGTCTCCTGTATTAGCAGGCAGGTAGGAAATGGCAACCCACTCCAGTACTCAGTTCAGTTCAGTCCCTCAGTCGTGTCTGACTCTTTGCAACCCCATGAATCGCAGCACGCCAGGCCTCCCTGTCCATCACCATCTCCCGGAGTTCACTCAGACTCACGTCCATCGAGTCGGTGATGCCATCCAGCCGTCTCATCCTCGGTCGTCCCCTTCTCCTCCTGCCCCCAATCCCTCCCAGCATCAGAGTCTTTTCCAATGAATCAACTCTTCACATGAGGTGGCCCAAGTACTGGAGTTTCAGCTTCAGCATCATTCCTTCCAAAGAAATCCCAGGATTGATCTCCTTCAGAATGGACTGGTTGGATCTCCTTGCAGTCCAAGGGACTCTCAAGAGTCTTCTCCAACACCACAGTTCAAACGCATCAATTCTTCAGTGCTCAGCTTTCTTCACAGTCCAACTCTTACATCCATACATGACTA
>SJYQ01000252.1:1018799-1036277 GCA_006410935.1 Redunca redunca | reverse complement strand
CTCATGATGTCCTCTGCATATAAGTTAAATAAGCAAGGTGACAATATACAGCCTTGACATACTCCTTTTCCTATTTGGAACCAGTCTGTTGTTCCATGTCCAGTTCTAACTGTTGCTTTCTGACCTGCATACAGATTTCTCATGAGGCAGTTTAGGTGGTCTGGTATTCCCATTTCTTTCAGAATTTTCCAGTTTATTGTGATCCACACAGTCAAAGGCTTTGGCATAGTCCATAAAGCAGAAATAGATGTTTTTCTGGAACTCTCTTGCTTTTTCCATGATCCAGCAGATGTTGGCAATTTGATCTCTGGTTCCTCTGCCTTTTCTAAAACCAGCTTGAACATCAGGGAGTTCACGGTTCACGTATTGCTGAAGCCTGCCTTGGAGAATTTTGAGCATTACTTTACTAGCAAGTGAGATGAGTGCAATTGTGCCGTAGTTTGAGCATTCTTTGGCATTGCCTTTCTTTGGAATTGGAATGAAAACTGACCTTTTTCAGTCCCGTGGCCACTGCTGAGTTTTCCAAATTTGCTGGCATACTGAGTGCAGCACTTTCACAGCATCATCTTTCAGGATTTGAAACAGCTCAACTGGAATTCCATCACCTCGACTAGCTTTGTTCGTAGTGATGCTTTCTAAGGCCCACTTGACTTCACATTCCAAGATGTCTGGCTCTAGATTAGTGATCACACCATCATGATTATCTGGGTCATGAAGATCTTTTTTGTACAGTTCTTCTGTGTCTTCTTGCCACCTATTCTTAATATCTTCTTCTTCTCTTAGGTCCGTACCATTTCTGTCCTTTATCGAGCCCATCTTTGCATGAAATGTTCCCTTGGTATCTCTAATTTTCTTGAAGAGATCTCTGGTCTTTCCCATTCTGTTGTTTTCCTCTATTTCTTTGCATTGATCACTGAAGAAGGCTTTCTTATCTCTTCTTGCTATTCTCTGGAACTCTGCATTCAGATGCTTATATCTTTCCTTTTCTCCTTCGCTTTTTGCCTCTCTTCTTTTCACAGCTATTTGCAAGGCCTCCCCAGACAGCCATTTTTCTTTTTTGCATTTCTTTTCCATGGGGATGGTCCTGATCCTTGTCTCCTGTACAATGTCACGAACCTCATTCCATAGTTCATCAGGCACTCTATCAGATCTAGACCCTTAAATCTATTTCTCACTTCCACTGTATAATCATAAGGGATTTGATTTAGGTCATACCTGAATGATCTAGCGGTTGAAAATCCCATGGATGGAGGAGCTTGGTAGGCTACAGTCCATGGGGTCGCAAAGAGTTGGACACGACTGAGCAACTTTCCTTCCCCTTCTCCTTCCTTCGACCTTACCACTAGCGCCACCTGGGAAGCCCTGGATCCCAGCATTATTTCTGACTTCTCTGAGATAGAGTACCAATACAATATTGTAAAGTAATTCAGTTCAGTTCAGTTGCTCAGTCGTGTCCGACTATTTGCGACCCCATGAGTCGCAGCATGCCAGGCCTCCCTGTCCATCACCATCTCCCGGTGTTCACTCGGACTCACGTCCATCGAGGCAGTGATGCCATCCAGCCATCTTGTCCTCAGTTGTCCCCTTCTTCTCCTGCCCTCAATCCCTCCCAGCACCAAAGTCTTTTCCAATGAGTCGACTCTTCACATGAGGTGGCCAAAGTACTTGAGTTTCAGCTTTAGTATCATTCCTTCCAAAGAAATCCCAGGGCTGATCTCTTTCAGAATGGACTGCCTGGATCTCCTTGCAGTCCAAGGGACTCCCAAGAGTCTTCTCCAACGCCACAGTTCAAAAGCATCAATTCTTTGGCGCTCAGCCTTCTTCACAGTCCAACTCTCACATCCATACATGACCACAGGAAAAACCATAGCCTTGACCAGATGGACCTTAGTCGGCAGAGTAATGTCTCTGCTCCTGAATATGCTATCTAGGTTGCTCATAACTTTTCTTCCAATTAAAATAAATAAATTTAAATTTAAAAAGGAGTACTTAATAGTATTTTGTTTGCATTTCAAAGTTTCCAAACTCTTTCCAGTTCTCATCCTTTGTGAACCAAAGTTCTTTTGATAATAAAAGAGAGGGAAAAAAAAATCACATTTCTCATTAGAATGAGATTTCAAAAAGACTTGAGTGCCTGGGAGAGAAAACCAAGTCATATATCAGATCAAGCTGACTCAATCTATCTCTTTCCCAACTTTCCATATGGAGTTATATAGAAATATTGGGGAATTTGGACCTTTCAATTAGGAAAGCAATGGTATTAAGGTTAAAATGTTGCATGCAGGCTATTTACACAATGGAGTTAACGAATCCACTTCCAACTCCCCCGTAATAAAGAATAATAGCCCACCTTCTAACCTATCCTTTTATCTTTTCTGTTTGTCCATTTTTTCCTTAAAGACTTATAAACAAGCAGAGAACAGGGCTGTGATCGACTTGTCTTGGTGTCCTAACTATTCAGAAAGAGACAGGAGAGGTATTTGATAAATATTTACTGAATTGAAGTCTCCACCATCAGTCTCCCCTTATACACTTGGAACTTAGAACTGCAAACCTTTAGGTAATTTACAATGCACTACCTCTGTGATAGATGCCGCAGCATTTCTTTTTTATTTTTACAATGCACCTCAGCATAACATTAATTCCTCAAGCTCAAGATGAGGATTTATCCTTATACTGTTATTGTAGCATACACCTCCAAGTATGGTGCATCATGCCTAGCACAAAGCAGAGTCAGACTCAAGAGAGCTTAGTGTTTATAAATAGTATTAAAGTATTATGTATTTTTGTCTATTTTCATATTAAGCTGAACAGAGGAAGAGAACCACAATCAAGGAGTTGCCTATATGTTTTTGAGAACTTCTAAATGGCTCTTTCCTGTAGAACAGCCAAAAATACAGAACCTCCTGCCAGAACACTCAAAGATCAAGTTAAATGTATTCTGAAGCTTGAAGGAGTCAGGGACTCTGAAAAGATTCAGTGGCTATTGCACTCCAAGTCTCCATATTCTCACAAATAAATAAATACCTTATCTACAGTATATGGGGTTTTCCAGGCAAGAATCTTGGAGTGGGTTGCCACTTCCTTTTCCAGGGGATCTTTCTGATCCAAAGATTGAGCCTTCATCTCCTGCATTAGTAGGTGGGTTCTTTACTGCTGAGCTAAAAGCTTAACTAGGTACCTTATTATCTGAAAATAAGTACCTTCCTATCTGAAAAAAAAAAGAAAGAAAGAAAGAAAATTACCTTTTTCTTAGGATTCCACTGTAACCATTCACTACCCTTTCCTAGGGTTCTACCAGTGTTTTGTTTTGTTTTGTCTTTTAGCCTAGAAATAATACAACCTAAAGTCAGAATATAATCACGATGCTGTGATCACTCACCTAGAGCAAGACATCCTGGAATGTGAAGTCAAGTGGGCCTTAGGAAGCATCACTACAAACAAAGCTAGTGGAGGTGATGAAATTCCAGTTGAGCTATTTCAAATCCTGTGAAAGTGCTGCACTCAATATGCCAGCAAATTTGGAAAACTCAGCAGTGGCCACAGAACTGGAAAAGGTCAGTTTTCATTCCAATCGCAAAGAAAGGCAATGCCAAAGAATGTTCAAACTACTGCACAATTGCATTCATCTCACACGCTAGTAAAATAATGCTCAAAATTCTCCAAGCCAGGCTTCAGCAATACATGAACTGTGAAATTCCAGATGTTCAAGCTGGTTTTAGAAAAGGCAGAGGAACCAGAGATCAAATTGCCAACATCCGCTGGATCATGGAAAAAGCAAGAGAGTTCCAGAAAAACATCTATTTCTGCTTTATTGACTATGCCAAAGCCTTTGACTGTGTGGATCACAATAAACTGTGGAAAATTCTGAAAGAGATTGGCATACCAGACCACCTGACCTGCCTCTTGAGAAACCTATATGCAGGTCAAGAAGCAACAGTTAGAACTGGACATGGAACAACAGACTGGTTCCAAATAGGAAAAGGAGTATGTCAAGGCTGTATATTGTCACCCTGTTTATTTAACTTATATGTGGAGTACATCATGAGAAACACTGGGCTGGAAGAAGCACAAGCTGGAATCAAGATTGCTGGAGAAATATCAAGAACCTCAGATATGCAGATGACACCACCCTTATGGCAGAAAGTGAAGAGGAACTCAAAAGCCTCTTGATGAAAGTGAAAGAGGAGAGTGAAAAAGTTGGCTTGAAGCTTTCAAAACATTCAGAAAACTAAGATCACGGCATCTGGTCCCATCACTTCATGGCAAATAGATGGGGAAACAGTGGAAACAGTGTCAGGCTTTATTTTTGGGGGTTCCAAAATCACTGCAGATGGTGACTGCAGCCATGAAATTAAAAGACGCATACTCCTTGGAAGGAAAGTTATGACCAACCTAGACAGCATATTAAAAAGCAGAGACATCACTTTGCCAACAAAGGTCCATCTAGTCAAGGCTATGATTTTTATAGTGGTTATGTATGGATGTGAAAGTTGGACTGTGAAGAAAGCTGAGCACCGAAGAATTGATGCTTTTGAACTGTGGTGTTGGAGAAGACTCTTGAGAGTCCCTTGGACTGCAAGGAGATCCAACCAATCCATTCTAAAGGCGATCGATCAGTCCTGGGTATTCTTTGGAAGGACTCATGTTGAAGCTGAAACTCCAATACTTTGGCCACCTCATGCGAAAGGTTGACTCATTGGAAAAGACTCTGATGCTGGGAGGGATTGGGGGCAGGAGAAGAAGGGGACGACCAAGGATGAGATGGCTGGATGGCATCACTGACTCCATGGACATCAGTTTGGGTGAACTCTGGTATTTGGTGATGGACAGGGAGGCCTGGCGTGCTGCAATTCATAGGGTTGCAAAGAGTCGGATAAGACTGAGCAACTAAACTGAACTGAAAGTCAGAATGATGTCAATTTCTTCCTTTCTTCTTTATCATCCCTGCTTCTTTTACCCATATTTTCTCTCCTGAGGGAAAGAAATATGCTCCCTCCCCCCAGGGTAAAGTGATTAGAGATTCATTCCCTGTAGGCAAGACTACAACAGCAAAACAATTAAGGGAGGAGGCTGGGCCCTGCGCAGACCACATATTTCTCATTCTTAAAGTCAGGAGACCTCTTGGACCACACTAGCATAGAAAGGCTCCTTGAAGGTCAAAAGGAAGTAATGTCAAAGAATGCTCTACCCACAGGCCTCTTTGGTTAAGAGATCCATCCTGGCTAAGAGATGCCTGCGCACACATGAGAGGATTCTGTGATATACCAAATATGGACTATGAACCAGGTAAATCAAAATTATTGGCTAAAGGAAACTCTGAAGAAATACCCGCTAAAAGTAATTCAAACTGCCCACAGGGCATGACTCAGCAACTCTCTCTCTCTCTCTCTGAGCTTGCCTGTGTGTCTATCCACATGAGATCAATTCCATTCATCAATAAGCCCAATGCAAATCACCTGTCCTCTTTCCAAAACCTATAGGATGTTTGATTGCTTGCTAGTCCAGAAGCACTAGCATCTGGTTATACTGTCTCTGGTTTTCCAGAAGGAAACACACACACACATACATACACACCAAACTCAGTACTAAAAAAGCTATTCTCTGGGTGCAATGAGCTCCTTCATAAGTTTGTAGTAAGTTTGGTTGGTCTACTCAAATCCCTTTCAAGACTTACTCTACAGAGTGATTTGTTTAAAACCCAGAGAGATGCAGAGATTTGACTGATAAGTGACCACAAGCCTCATCTTTCTAATACTACTCAGCATTTTAAAATACAAAAATGACTACTGCTTTTCATCTCTGAACTCACCCCTGGCATGAACTGTTGCTGGAGCAGAAGAGAAGCTGGTCTTGGTTGCATTTTGGGGGTGACTGTAAACTTTGGATCTTTTCAAGTCTTTGTTTCTGCCTTTTTGCTTCAGCGTGGTTCTTAGTTTCTAAAAGCATTCTCTGATGTCAGTGTTTGTAGCATAGAAAGATCCCAATTATTTGGCTTCAACACACAGTCAAGAGAGTCCTGCCAACTCTCATTAAATCCTTCAGTCTTATCTTCCAGTCAATATATTGAGCATCCTCTGGATGCTACTCCTGTTATAGATTTTAATCATCTTGATTAGATTATTGCTTCTGCTCCAAAGTACAATATGGGTTAGTATAATCACATGGTAATAGCAACAGTCTTACAAATTTGTATAATATTTCTTAGGTTTTGAAGTTCCCTAACATCTATCAGCCATGTACTCATCAAAACAACCACATGAGATAAATCAGCTGCTGCCTTCTTTTAAGAAAGAGGACAAGGAATCATAAAAATAAAGGGACTTACTTCTGAAGCCATAGATGATAAGTGACATGTAAACTTTAATGGCCAGAGATTTTATACGAGACTTTATTATAGTAAAGTAAAAAGAAAAAAAAAAGATCATATTTTAAAATAAGCAAGGTTGGCTTAAGAATGACCTCCACCAATGCATCATGAATGAACCTTGAATGATTAGCAATGTGTAATGTATTACTTGCACAAGGAGGGAAGAAAAAGAAAGGTCACAGGTAAAGACATGACCTTTAGAGATAAATAAAAACCTTAAGAAAGGGGGCCTTTTTAAAGTGTTAACTAAACTCTAAATTTAATAGTGTGCCAATTCATGGCATCCTTGACAATTAAATGGCAATGTATCATTACAAGATATGTATATTTCTTTAGAGTATTTTCACTGCAAGACACATTTACTGACCAATTTCTTGACATTCTGACTAATTGACAAGAACATTCTTTATGAAAATGGGGGGTTCCAGGTCTCATCGTCAAGATATCAATAGCATTTTGAACTAGGGAAAATATGTAACATTGAGATCATGTATTATAAAAAAAAATTTCAAAAACTGTCAGTACTACAGGAAACTGCTGGCTTCATCAGTCTGTGTCAGGGAATTAATTTTCAGCCATACATCCCTGCTGATACATCTACAACCTGAGAAAGTCCAATTTCCTTCCTTCATGTGTGTCTAATAGAGTATGAAGAGTTCAAGTGTCTGAGAGAAATCAGAGGCCAAGCCACAGACCCAGTTCCTCAGCAATAAGGAGGACAGTGACTTCAACCTGCTGCTTGTAGAGAGGTTTGCATCTTCCTCTCCCCAGGAAAGGTTTTCACACCTGGGTGAGGTGAAAATTGCAGTCAGAAGTGAAGGGACCGATGGAATAGGATGGACTACTGGGCACAGGATGGCTTTCTGTCCATCCTTTCACCACTGAGCTAATCTCCCTCTCTTTCCAACCTAGCAGAGCCCTAGAGCAGCAAACAGGTCCAAAGGTGGAAAACTTCCATTTAAAGAGTTTAACAGGAGATAGGAGAAAGGACATTTGCAGTTTGTAAGACACCCCAAAGTCCTTTCCACCTGTGAAAGGAAGAGGGGATCTGTTTTGTGTGAAGCATTTCTAATTGCAGGTAACGCACACATGAGAGTCATATATAAAATGGTTCATCCATTAATCAGTCCTAAGTGAGTTTTAATGTGTGCCCTGCTCAGGACTCCTGAACTCTGCAAGAGTAAACACAAAAGCTATTCATGTGCTCCATTTGTGAAAATTATTGAACAATGATACAGTCCATATCATAATAGTGCTGCAGCTCATTCAGATCCCTCCAGCTGTGTATGTAGGGGTGAGCTGGATATGGCCATTGAAGGAGCTCACCTTCGTTCTTTAAAAAATATATATATATATATAAACATATATATATATACACATATATATATAATTGAAGTTCAGTTGATTTACAACGTTGTGTTAGTTTTAGGTGTACAGCAAAGTGATTCCATTATACAAACATATACATATTCTTTTTCAGATTCAATTATAGGTTATTATGAGATACTGCCATACAGTAGCACCTTGTTGTTTAGCTGTTTTACATATAGTAGCATATATCTGTTAATCCAAAACTCCTAATTTATCCTTCCCTGACTTCCTCCTTGGCAACCATAGACTGTTTTCTATGTCTGTAAGTCTGCTACTGTTTTGTAAATGACTTCATTTCCATAATTTTATTAGACTCTACATTAAGTGAAAGTATATGATATTTGTCTTTGTCTGGCTTAATTCATTTAGTAGATCCATCCATGTTGCTGCTAATGACATTATTTTATTCTTTTTAAGGCTGGATAATATTCCACTGAATATACATACCACATCTTCTTTATCCATATGTCATCTATCACTGGACACAGGTTGCTTCCAAGTCTAGGCTATCGTAGATAGTGCTGCTGTGAATGCTGGGGTGCATATATCTTCTATAATCAGAGTTTTCATCTTTTCCAGGTACATGCCCAGGAGTAAGATTGCTTGATCATATGACAATTCTATTTTTAGCTTAAGGACAGTCCATACTATTCTGCGCTACCCTGGTGGCCCAGTGGTAAAGAGTCTCCCTACCAAGCAGGAGACACAGGTTTGATCCCTGGGTAGAGAAGATTCCCTAGAGAAGGAAATGGCAACCCACTCTAGTATTCTTGCCTGGAAAATTTCGTGGACAGAGGAACCTGAGGTCACAAAAGAGTCAGGCATGACCTAACAACTAAATAACAAACAATTCTACTCTCCATAGTGGTTGCATCAATTTACATTCCCACAAAAAGAGTAGGAGTGTCCCTTTTTCTCCACACCTTCTCCAGGATTTATTATTTGTAGACTTTTTGGTGATGCCGTTCTGATCAGTGCGACACCATTGCAGTTTTGATTCGAAAGAGCTGTGCTTTGGAGTGCAAAGAACTTTGCAGTGATTCCCACTTGAGTACAGCCAAGACACACTACTCCATTCACTTCCTGAAATCAGCAGTGCCTGTGGGTGTCTAGAGGCAGCAGTGATGATGGAAGCAAATTTCCGACCTGCTTGGGTCTCATGCAGCGTGACCAGGAATCCCTGGGCTACCTGGAATCCTCGGGTGTCAGCACTATGTCAGTAACCGCTCTAATTCTTCCAACTTAGGAAACTCTTTTTGTGGAGCCCCACCTATGAGTAGTTATGGAAAACCACTGCCTCTCTTTGTCTAGGTAGTGAAAGCTTTCTACTGTATCAAGGTCTATTTGCAGTGTGTTTTCATCATCAACTTAGGAGTATTTTCTGGGAGATGTGAGGGTGAAGGAAAAAAGAAAAGATGACTGAGTAGACAGACCTTCCCCAGACCTTGGAAGCACCCTCAGGACATGCGGCTTAAGTAAGAGCTGTGAGTAACAGAGGGCACATCTTGGTTCTCTGCACTTGCTCAGTACAGCAGGCAGGTCATGTGGAACATGCTTGTGTGCGTGCTTAGTCACTAAGTTGTGTCTGACTCTTTGCGACGCTATGGACTGTAGCCCACCAGGCTCCTCAGTCCATGGGTATTCTCCAGGTAAGAATACTGGAGTCGGTTGCTTTGCCTTCCTCTAGGGTAGATCTTCCCAACCCAGGGACTGAACCCACATCTCTCATGTCTCCTGCATTGGCAGGCGGGTTCTTTACCACTTGTGCCATCTGGGATGCCTGGCATTGGCAACAGTGAACATCAGATACAAAGAGTGATGGGTCTATTTCCATCTTCCCCACTAGAGCCTGCAACAATCATGTTGCCCAAGGAAGCAGCTATTGTTATCCAAGCTGGCACAAGGCACCCAGTGACACTAAGCATAGAAAAGATGAACAGTATCTACTTTGTTCTATCTTGGACCACATATTTGCTAATTTCTCACAACTCTTCACAGTAATAGATTAACTATTATGATCTTTATCTTTTGGTTCACAGATGTCAAAAGACTTGTTTGTTATTTTTTTGCATGTAAGTGGCAGAACCAAGACTTGAAAGCCAACCTGTCTCATCCTACAGCTCATTCTGTTTCAAGTCAATAGGTCTCACTATTCCCTAATATCCACTGAAGTGGATAGAAAAGGATTGACTAAATCTTGGGACCATCCCCCTCATGGATCAGCTTCTAGTCACTCCCTCTTCTGCATACAGTCTTTTTTGTCTCTGACTCTTGGTTATGTACGTGGCTCTAAGTATAACATTTTGTCAGAGGAAAGAGGAATGTAGGCAAAAAAGGAATAATATATTAAAAACAGAATAAAGTTGTTTGAAAGCCTCTGCAGTGCCTTAACAATGGAAGAAACATCTCTGTGTGTGCTTCCAACTTCAATTTATAGTTTGCTAAATACATAATTATGCTTAAGTTAGAAAACTACATAGAAATATTTCTATAAGCTGGGTTTAGCTATTGTTGCTTAATCTTTATTGCCTTTATATACAGTTCTAAGCACCCCTTCAGAGATGGCTAAATATAGGTTTTAGGGTAAGGAGGATACAGCATGCAATTATCGTTGAATTCTGGTGCCCAGATTTAATTAATCTGGGAGAATTAATTAGGAGGAGAATTAATATGCTCCCCCCAAAGCAGCACCTCCTCACACCCACATATACTTCCCACCAGGTGCTGCCTTAACCAGCCTTCATCTAACCTGCATGCACAAACCACAACAGGAAGGAATTTCAGGTTACATAAAAGGACCCATAGTACCTCACCATCTCAGCAGGAGACTCCAGCAAATTCCATGTCGGCTTCCCAATAAATAGTGTGAACAGAATGACTTGGATATTTATATCAGATGCTACATATTTGTCAGGTCATGTTCTAATCCCTTAGCATGTGCATGCTAAATCACTTCAGTCATGTCTGACTCTTTGCAACCCTGTGGACTCCAGGCTCCTCTGTCCGTGGTATTCTCCAGGCAAGAATACTGGAGTGGGTTGCCATGCCCTCCTCCAGGGGATCTTCCCAATCCAGGGATCCATACGGAGTCTCTTAAATCTCCTGCCTTGGCAGATGTGTTCTTTACCACTAGCACCACCTGGGAAGCCCAAATAGGCTTACTCATTTAATCTTCACAACACTCCCTGAAGATTGCTACCTCACTGGCACCATTTTAATGATGAAGCCCTTAGCATAGGCTTACTCAGTTAATCTTCACAACACTCCCTGAAGATTGCTACCTCACTGGCACCATTTTAAAGATGAATAGAGACCCTGGTGGTCCAGTGGTTAAGAATCCGCCTTGTAATGCAGGGGACACGGGTTCCATCCTTGACTGAAAACAGAGGATCCCACATGCTGAGGGGCAACTAAGCCTACATGTCGTAACTACTGAGCACAACCACCACAGCTAGAGAGTCCATGCACTGCAGGGAAAGATCCTGAGTGCTGCAACTACGACCCAACTCAGTCAAGTAAAAAAAATAAGAGTAAACTGAGGTACAGTGAGGTTTTGTAACCTGCTAGCTATATGGGTATATTTGAAGGTCTCTGAACATTTGGATTCATGAATCCAGGCAAACTCAGAGTTCTAAGTCAAAATCTTGACTTCTTTACTGTGGGGGCTCAGCCAAAAACTTCACATGAAAATGAAATAGAGCTTGGTGAGGTGGGGAGGAGCGTGACTTGCCAAGATCTATTTTCTCAGCCCGATACACATATCAAGAAAAAACCAAGAGCAGGCACCAGATCATCCTTTTTTTTTTTTTTTAGCACAATTGAAGAACAGTTTAATGAAAGATTTGGGGACACATTTTCTGACCCAGTGAGCACTCATTTTATAAAAGAGCAAGTCATGGGGGGATTTGTTAGGGTGACAGCTGCTGCTGTGAATCCCAGCCTACTATAAAACACAGTGTTTCCAGAGGCCTGTACTGCTGCGGCTTGGCGCAGTTCTTTGGGCCTACCTCCTTGGAGGCTTTTCTCACCCTAAGGCCCACATACTCACACTAACACTCACACACACACACAAAGGAGATGGGAGAAGGATTTCAGTGAACTCCCACAGAGCTCAGCACAAAGGACTCAGAAATAACAATGCAGGGCTTACCTTACTAAACGCTGCTGCTGCTAAGTCACGTCAGTCGTGTCCGACTCTGTGCAACCCCGTAGATGGCGGCCCACCAGGCTCCCATCCCTGGGATTCTCCAGGCCAGAACACTGGAGTGGGTTGCCATTTCCTTCTCCAGTTCATGAAAGTGAAAAGTGAAAGTGAAGTTGCTCAGTCGTGTCTGACTCTTCGTGACCCCATGGAAGCCTACCAGGCTGCTCCGTCCATCAGATTTCCCAGGCAAGAGTACTGGAGTGGGTTGCCATTTCCTTCTCCTACTAAACACTGAAATTGTTACATTTACATGTACACATTACATGTAAAAATGTAACAGTTTTAGAAGAAAGCACTGTGATTCATGATGTTTGCAATTCTACTCTAACTGCATTTACAGGCTCACCTTTTCCAACATACAAGCCTCTCTTCCCCATGCCAATAAAAGAGCAAGACAGATATGCAAAGTTAGCAGCAAATTAAAGTCCACTTCATTTTTGCAATTATTTCATGCCTATTGCTATTGTTGGCTTTAATATATAATGTGGAGTGTTGATCTTTTCAATCACTCACTCAATACATGACTATATTTTACTACTGTGGAGCTCTCAGTTTATTCAAAAATAAAGTATTCAAAGATATAAAATATTCAGGGTATTATTAAATTGCTGAGTTGACTCCTTCCCTTGCCAAACACCTTGTTGCCTTTGAACAAACTGAACAATTTGTAAGAGAACAGCTGCCTCCTGACCTCTGTGTGTTATTCCCACTGACGTACCAGTCACACAATGAGAAGGGAAACACAGATATAAATCTGTTAATCCCACCATATAGGTTGGCGCTATGAACCACTTACTAACTTGCACAACTACAACAAAGAATATCAGAAGAGAATTTTCTAGAGAGCATCCTTTTTGGATAAATGTCTGATAATACGATTTTCTTTGTAGGACTTGTTGGGAATTGAAACATAAGAGGAAATAAAAACATAGTTCTTGTACTCAAAGAGCTTGTGAATTCAAGAAGGTGTGTAACAGCTCTAAATTTCAGACAACAACCAAGCCTATTGTGAATGTATTTAAAATTCTTTTCATTCTGTCCTGTTTCTGTTTTTCATTCCAGCATAAACCTGTATCTGGTTTCCCCAAGAGTGTACCTTGAGGCCAGTGCTTTATCACACATATTTTTGCATCTTCAATGACTTGATCACAGTAGGTCCTCAAAAATAAATTTTTAGTAAAATCTGTCTTCTGATGAGTATAATTTTCTATGAAAGTGAAAGTGAAGTCGCTTAGTACGACTCTTTGAGACCCCATGGTCTGTAGCCCACCAGGCTCTTTCAGCCATGGAATTTTCCAGGCAAGAGTACTGGAGTACTTAGGTTGCCATTTCCTTTTCCATGGGATCTTCCTGACCCAGGGATCGAACCCAGGTCTCCTGCATTGCAGGCAGATGCTTTTACCGTCTGAGCCACCGCTTCTACATTCTGAACAAAATCAGAAACTGGAAATATATGATACATCATTTCTACTTAAACATAATGTAAGCAGGTGTGCCTTTTATTTTCAGGCTTTGCAGAGAGAAACTAAGAAAAAAAGAAAACATAAAAACAAAGAAACTCTGATGGCTTGTCCTTAAATTGATTTGTCATTCAGATACCAATCAATCAACTTGTCTTTTTTTGTGAACCTACTATTGTAAGACATTGCAAAAAGATGCCATCTCAGGCTTAGATACTGGTCATACACAGATGACTTAGACATACTTTCCTGCCTCATTCTACTAAAAAGATAAGCCTAAACCATGTTAATAAATACTTAGTTCTAAAGATAGGGGGAGATCAGTGTACTGCAGTCAGAAATGCCAGAGCTCCTGGGAAGATGGGTCTCTAGGGACTTGAGGAACCCCAGTTACAATCCCTGATATCAAAAGTTGGAGTCAAAAGTCAGGGGAAAAGAAATATGAGCCATCATTCTGGTCCAAGAGAACATGATGGATATACACACAGCCATTTGAAAACTCCTTCTGGGATCTCCCTGGTGGTCCAGTGGTTTAGACTTTGCCATCTAATGTAGGGGCTGTGGGTTTGATCCCTAGTTGGGAGCTAAGATCCCACCTGCCTCAGGGTCAAAAAACCAAAGCATAAAACATGCAATATTGTAACAAATTCAATAAAATATTTTAAAATACACCAAAGAATAAAAATTAAGATAAATTTTTTAAAAACCCCTTCTTTTTCTTAGTTAAAAATTATTAATGAGAGTTGTAGAAAATAAAATGCTGTGTTAGTTTGTCACTGATAACATTTGCTAATTAGAGCAGTTAGTTTTACAGTGCTAATGTATGTCACAATAATTCTTACTAAAGAATAAATGCATTGAAGGTATTTTCCAAATTTCTGCAACACCCAGGTTCTGTTTTCATAGGTAAATGATTAAAGAAGTTACAAACACCTGCCTGCCAGCCAAGATACTACAATGATTCCCTCATTTGCTCTTCCTAAATATGAGTTATCTCTTCTAGTTCATATCATTTGGTCACTGATAGTGGCCACAGGTATTACTATGTGGGTTGATTGTGGCATCAATTATAATCACCTATTACTGGGGGCTACTAATTTAAGCCTGGTTTATAAGACCTGAGGGAATATTGTATTAACAAGATGAGCAAACCATAACCAGGGCTGCTCTGGTTCAAATTAAAATGCTGTTTGGTTGTTGTTCATCATTATGTGTGTTGAATATTGTGTCTTTACCTAAGGGATTATGTGAGGTTTGTAATATTTATAAAGAGAACAGCTACTCATCTCAGGGCCATTTCAAGAGTATGTATTATTTATTTCCTGATCTACCCCCTCCAATGTTCAATATCCTTTAAGAACTGTGATTAATAAAACATTCCAATTTGAACAGTGTGGGTTCTATTCACAAAACATGGTTATTCAGTCCATTTCTATGCAGACATCACCAGGGAGAGCACTTATCACCCAAAAATGCATAATCAACATCAGATATTTTGAATTAATGATTTTAGGGAGGAGGTTCATTAAACTCTTTGCTTCATCCCTAAGTGGGACTTCTCAATTAAGGATGAAGAGATTGGGAAATAGCAGCGACCTGCACATTAAAAATGGTGTGTCAAGCTCAGTTAAAGCTATGCTAAAGCCTTTCATTCAAGATCTGTCAAGAAATCATTATCATCTTTTCTTTTTCTTTTTTCTCTGAGTTTTATATAACTGAGGTTTAATGTATTATTAATAGAAGAAAAAGGATAAGGAATGCTAGACAGTTATTGTGCAGAGCAGCAGCAATTTTAGGTTTAGGTGGAAGCACTCAGAGTTATTTCTTCCATCTCAAATAAATGTAGGTGCCGGAGAATGGGGTCTGGTCTAATGTGAGCACGCAGAGCAGGTCAGAGCCACTGCCCTGCATGGAAACGTGTCCTGAGAGCAATTTACTTGTCCCTCATTTCACAAGATACATGGTACCACATCCATAAAAATATTTAATGTGGCCGTTTTAAGCATCAAATGGCACTTTGCATTCTAGTTAGAGATGGAACTGAAATGAAGCAAGCAAATCAATCAACAGGCTGTTATCAAACACCTGCCTTGTGCCCTCTACTGTTTCATTTGCTTCCAGAATGATGAAATGACCCCTGCCCATGAGACCACTGCCATCTAGTTGGAATGTAATGTCAATGCAAAAGCTGTCATTCTTGTAACATTTCAGGCAGAGATTAAAGGTCAAGATTAAAAAAAAAAAAAAAGAAACCTTGAATTCCCTGTTTGCTGACTAGAAGCTCTTATTCTACATACTGAGGCTAGGGGAAGAGTCCCACCCCATCCACAACTCTTAGAGAAACTTAGAATAAGTTGAATTCCGTTTATCCAATCACCCAAAAAATGCTTAAATGACTATTTTTCCTAGTCCATCAACATCAACATCAAATCCCTTCAACTTGCCTCTATTTATGTATTACTCTGTTCTGAATATTGAACAAAGGATGCCCACTGGTATTTTGTAGCCTAATGATTTATCTAAAATGGCTACTGTCATAATAGTTTTTTCAAAGTATAAGTAAGGGTTTAATGTGTGCAAATAAAGCATTAAACAGTGCTTTCCCATGAATATCTCATTTCACAGACACTACAGGGTGAATTAACATAAATAATACATATTATTATAACCATTTGATAGATGAAGACAGTGAATAGTTTAAATCAGCTTTCAATGCCAGTCAACAGTGGAGGCAGGACTCTAACCCAGCTCTCAGTCTGTCTATGTGTTTCTTTAATGGGTTCTCAGGCATTTTGATTAATTTCTTCAAATAACCAAATAAAACCTTATAGGAATCTAAGTTAAAAATAAATAATATTCTTGGAGCAGCCACTATGGAGAACAGTACAGAGATTCCTCAAAAAATTAAAAATGTAACTACTATATGATCCAGCAATCTCACTTCTGGGTATATATATATCCAATAGAAATGGAACAGGATATCAAAGAGGTATCTGGACTCCCATGTTCACTGCAGCATTATTCACAATATCCACGACATGAAACAACCTAATTGCCCATCCATAATGGAAACTCCAGTACTTTGGCCACCTCATGCGAAGAGCTGATTCATTGGAAAAGACCCTGATGCTGGGAGGGATTGGGGGCAGGAGGAGAAGGGGACGACAGAGGATGAGACGGCTGGATGGCATCACTGACTTGATGGACATCAGTTTGGGTAAACTTCGGGAGTTGGTGATGGACAGGGAGACTTGGCGTGCTGCGATTCATGGTGTCGCAAAGAGTCGGACACAACTGAGCGACTGAACTGAACTGAATGGATGAATATATATAGTATATAATATTCTATTATATATGGTATATAATATTCTATTTTATATACATGTGTGTACACACACACACACACACATATATAATTCAGCCTTGGGAAAGAAGGAAGTCCTGCCATTTATGNTGGTATATAATATTCTATTTTATATACATGTGTGTACACACACACACACACACACACACACACACACACATATATATATATAATTCAGCCTTGGGAAAGAAGGAAGTCCTGCCATTTATGAAAATGTACATGCATGGACCTGGAGGATATTATGTTAAGTAAAATAAGCCAATCAGAGGAAAACAAAGAATGCCTGGAATCTTCAATGAAAATCCAAACTCATAGATACAGTAAAAAAAAGTAGTTGCCAGGGATGGCAGGGGAGGGAATTAGGAAGAGGCTGGTAAAAGGGTGCAAATGTTCAGCTATAAGATGAATAAGGTCTTAGGACATAAAGTATAACATGAAGACTATAGTTGATAACACTGAATTGCATAACTGAAATTTTAAGAGTGTCAAACTTAAATGTTCTCACCCAAAAAAGTGAAAAAAGGTAAATATGTAAGGTGATGGCCTTGCTAATTAACAAGAGTATAGGAATCTTTTTATAACGTATATCAGGCATCACAATGTCACTTTAAATATCGTACAATTTTATTTGTCAATTATGCCTCAGTAAAGCTGAAAAAACACTGTTACATGCTTACCATTAAGAAAAGAAATAAATAATACTTATTGT